>VXBT01003527.1:103579-125341 GCA_013400235.1 Oriolus oriolus | reverse complement strand
CTGCCGCTGCCGCCGCCGCCGCCTCAGGAGCGCCGCGGCCGCCGCCGCCTCCTCCATGCCGGGGGCCCTGCGGCCCCCGATTCTCCAACGCCGCCTCCGCCCTGCCGGGGCCGCCCCCGCCTCGCCGGGGCCGCCCACTGCGTCAACTGCGTAAGGGCCGCTACGCAACCTGCGGTCGCCACGGCAACGGGGGGGTGCGGGGCGCAGTGCCGCCGCCTGGTGGCGGCCGGCGGTAGCGCCACGGGGCGGGGCAATCCCGGGCTGGCCGCGGATTCCAGCCGGGAATTCTCACTGGGGTCCGAGCAAACCCCGCCTGCTGCGAGCGGAGGCCTCTGCTGGGCCGAGGGTCACCTGCGCTAGCGACATTGTCACGGAAGGATCGCACAAGAATCACGGAAGGATCCCACAAGAACCAATTCCCTTGGAAAAGACCTCCAGGACCATCGAGTCCAGCCTGTGACAAGCCCCACGTTGTCACTCAGCCCAGAGCACTGAGTGCCACATCCAGTCATTCCTTAAACACCTCCAGGGATGGGGACTCCATCACCTCCCTGAGCAGCCCCTGCCAAAGTCTCATCACCCCTTCCAGGAAGAAATTCCAGCTGGTGTCCAGCCTGAGCCTCCCCTGGCAAAACGTGAGGCCGCTTCCTCTCGTCCCGCCCCTTGTTCTCTGGGAGCACTGCCCGACCCCCATCTGCCTCCCCCCTCAAACAGGGAATTTAGGGAGCAATAAAATCTCCCCTCAGCCACACCTGGGGCTCTCCCAATATCCCTTCCCTCTGGAAAACTACCCAGCACAGCATGGAAGCCTCCCTCATGGAGAGGGCCTGGCACACCGCTTTCGATGCTCAGCATGGAAAAGCAGCGCTTCCCTCTCAGGAAATGTTCCCAAGAAAGAGGGACAGAGACTATTCACAAGGGCGTGCAGTGACAGGAAAACGGGGAATGGCTTCCCACTGACAGAGAGCAGGGTTGGATGGGATATTGGGAAGGAATTCTTCCCTGGGAGGGTGGCGAGGCCCTGGAATGGATTTCCCAGAGAAGCTGTGGCTGCCCCTGGATTCCTGGAAGTGTCCCAGGCTGGGCTGGACCCGCCTTGGAGCAACCTGGGATAGTGGAAGGTGTCCCTGCCCATGGCAGGGGCTGGAACTGGATGAGCTTCAAGGTTCCTTCCAACCAATCACTGTTTTCCCAAAAAAACCGCTCAATAAATATGGACACACCACAGCAACCATCCCGTTCGGGAGGAAGGACAGCGATTCCCCTTGGACACAGCAGCTGCCACCATCCAAGGACACAACTTAGATGCTCCTGCTGAAAAAAACAGCCTAGAAAAATAGCCAAAAATAATAAAAAAAATTCCCTGTCCCAGAAAAGCTGATCCAGCAGGGAATAGCAGCACATCCTCGCCTGCCCGTTCCTCCTTACAGCAAGTGGAGCAGCCTTCAAATGGTCTGCTGGCTGATATCACCGTACCTGGGAAATAAAACAGCCTGACAGGGGCGGAAAAAACATTCAGGAAAGGCTTTGAAGCTCCGGAATTCATTTGTGCCGAGGCCTTTGTATCCCGTTCAGGCAGAAAAATCCCCCTCACGCTCATTCCGAGCCCCTTTATCTTCCCAGACAGGTGCAAAGTGGCTCCGGTTCGGATGAAAAGCTGCTGCCAAATTTAGCATTCCGACAAATCGCTTCATCCAGCCCGCGGCGCTTCCAAGGTCTCTCTTCGGCACGATCCGCTCCCGGGCGGGCAGGCACACCTGGAAGCCCTGAAACCTGGAGCAGACAGAGGAAAGAAGCTCAGGAAAACTGGAAATGGCTCTTTTATTAGGGGGAATACAATCGGAAGCCGCCCGGGGCTTTCCGAGGGGTGGGATAGAGCACATCTCAGCCCGGATCCTGCCAGTTAATGGCCACTGGGCAATTAATCCCATACAGCTCAGGATTTCTGCGTTCCAGCTGCTCCAGCCTGGCTCCTCCGGATTGCAAGGACCAGACTGCATTTACAGCCCGGCTCCAGCACTGGGATTCATCCCAGTGATCCCCAGGGCTCCGTTCCCTGGCTCCTGTGCGGCAGCGACACCATTTACAGGCAATTGGGGAATGTTTTGGATAAACCGGATGCCTTGACGTTCCCTAAAGCATGAAGGGAAGGATTAATGCCTGCAGAAATCCCATCTTTTCCCTCTGCCATGACACGGAGGGCGGGTGGCAAAGCATTTAAGGGAATTAAGGAATTAATTTGAGCCCGTCACAAAAGACGGGATGTTCGCATGGATCCGTCCCCACCTCCAGCCTCCGGAGCAAATCCATTCATTCCAGAGCTTCCCAACCTGTGGGAAAGGGTTGAGCCTGGGTTTGAATGCCCGGAGCAATGGCAGGGAGATGTTCACACATTCCTGGGAATCCTGCACCTTCAGAGGGATGTGAAGGAGAGTTAGAGCATCCCAGGTATCCATCAGCTGGGTTATCCCTGTGGATAACTTGGATGCAGCCTCTCCATCAGGGCATCGCCATCCGTTTCACAAGAAAACCTCTGGAGGCCCCAGTGGCTTAAGGAATTCCTCACTCACCTCTGGATGGATCTGTGCTCCTTGTGCAGGAATGACCTGGGAATGTGAGGGCGAGGGAATTCCATGGTGTTCTTCCAGCTGGAGCATCATGCCTCAACACGTGGATATGGCATGGGGCTGGTTCACACCACGGCCTTGGAATTCTCCATATCAGCTCCTGGGAGAAGCCCGGACCACTGCAGGCAGCCTTGGAGCGCTGGAGATCCCTGGGATGTGCCAGGAAGGGTTCAACCAACAGAGGACCCATCCATCTCTGCTGATCCCGGTGTCCTGAAAAAACGCCAACAGATTCCAGGGTTAAGGATTCTCCTAAACCTGAAAGCAAACCAGCCCCCTCCTCCAGGGGATTTGGACAAGGAACAAGGCTCCAGGAATAGCTGGGAACATGGGAAGCTTTTTATTATTATTATTATTCAGTTTGTTGTCGCCACCGCCCCCAGGCACAGCACATCCAATCCTGCTGCTCCGAAATCGTGCTCCTGTTGGGCTCCCAGTCGGAGCCAGACACTCCGTTACTCCTGGGGTAACGAGCCCCTCTCCTCCTCCTTCCCAACCCTGCCAACTCCCCCCAGCTGCTCCATTAGGATTACAATAAATCATAGGGAAATCGTGGGAACGAGGCCGGGAGTGCAGCAGCCTCCCTGAAATCGCAGGGATTCCGGCATCCAGGTTATCCAAACCACCTCCTCAATCCCTGCAAACACCAGGCCGGGCTCCATCACCCCTGCAGCAGGCACAGGCTATTCCAGCTGGCTGAATTCCAAGAGGTGACAACGGCAGCAAGTGTCTTGGGAAGGTGTTCTCGTCGTTCTCCAAGGGGACAGGCCACCAGGGAAAGGTGGCCGACAGCATTATCCCGACATTCCCTCCAGGGGAGAGAATTCCAGCACCTCACCCACTGCTTCTCGCTCTCTTGGGAATATCAGTTCTTGAAGAATTGAGGTTGGAAAAGCCCTCCAAGATCACGGAATCCAACTTTTCCGAGGCCACCACCAACCCGCGTCCCCCAGTGCCACATCCACACGGATTTGAAATCTCTCCAGGGATGGGGACTCCACCCCTGGGGCCTGTTCCAACACCTGACTACCTTTTCCATGCAGGAGTTTTCCTCCATATCCAATCGAGACCTTCCCTGGCACAACCCGAGGCTGCTCCCTCTGTGCAGCCGACCGTAATTCCACACAAAATTCCCGCCAAACCACGCAGTTTCCAAGCGGAATCTGGGAAGCGCTTTTAAAAACCGCAGCAACAGGCACCCCTGTCCCCCATTCCCGCATCACCGAGCAGGAAGCGCCTGTGTTTGCTTCCATCCCCGTGGTGGCTGTGCTTTCCCAGCCCTCCCTCCCTCCCTCCCTTCCCAGCACGATTCCCGCCCGCGATTCTCCGGAGCCATCGGCCTCCATCGCCTCCGACCGAAGCGCTGCTAATCCAGTGCCTCCAGACTGTTCCTGCTCCTCAAATCCTTCATTATCCCAGCAGATCTCCCCAGAAACCCGCTCTTCCCAGGTGCCCCCCAAGCCAGTCCCTCCCGGCCCGAGCCTCCGTGTCATTCCCGGCCCCTGGGAAGCTCCCAAGGCAGGGATGAGCCCCCAGCAGGAGCAGCTGCTGCAGCTCTGCATCGGAGCAGCATCACTCAAACCTTAACTAAAATCCATTCCCTAATGGAGAGGCTTCTCCCGCGCTCTGGATGTTCGGGAAAATCTCCCCCTGCAGCTGCCTCGGCTTCCCGTGGTTCCTCCAGCACTGGGATTTGGGGGCCCAGGCTGCTGTCCCACCCCTGAGCCTGAATCCCTAAAAGCCAGTTAATTCAGAGGGGAGTCATCCCAGGCGCAGCCAAACCTGGGAGAGCTGATCCAGGGATAAACTGGAAGCCCAAATTCAGGCTCAGGCTGGCACACTGGAGGCTGGAATGCCACCCAAAGGCAGGGCAGCAATTGGGAAACCTCTGTCAGGCACCTGAAGGGATCAGACATGGAATTCTGGAATGGGTTGGGTTGGACAGGACCTTAAAGTGCATCCAGTGCCACCCCCTGCCATGGGCAGGGACACCTCCCACTATCCCAGGTTGCTCCAAGCCCCGTCCAGCCTGGCCTGGAACACTTCCAGGAATGGGGCAGCCACAGTTTCCCTGGGAAATCTGAGGGCCTCACCACCCTGACAGGGAAGGATCTCTTCCATAAATTCCCATAAAGGCGTGGGCAGCACTGGGTGCCACTGCAGGTGAGACAGGCAGAGCACATTCCCAGCTCCTTCCCTCGGGCACAGCTCTTCCCATTCCCACCTGTCCCTTCCTTAGGGACCCCCTTTCCAGCCTCCGAGCCGCTTTCCTAGCGGGATCCCTCCCTTTCCCAAGGGGTTCCCACGCCGTGGGCTCGCGTAGTAAACACGCCCATGCGCACACGGGTGGGCTCAGCTCCACGGAAAAAGCCTGGGAAGGATTCCTCCTGCAGGTTGCATCCCGGAATTCAGCACAGCCCTCGCTGCTCACGATTCCGAGCACAAACTCCTCTTTCCAGCTGCTTTGCTAAATTGGTGCCAGATCTAACTCTGGAAGCCAAGCCTCTGAGACGCGCTATCAATCCCGCCGGCACTTCCCCCTCCCAAGGACATTATCCAGGGTTATCCAAGCTGTGACTCCTCAGCCCAGAAATTTCTCCCTAGGAAGGAGCCATTGCCATGGAAAAGGACCATTAAGTAACAGTTCGCCGGGATTTCTCAGCAAAGCTCAGGGCATCTTCCCGCCTGGCAGCTCCAGGTGGCTTTTCCTTTGGGAAAAATGAGTGGATGGAGCTGTGCTCCGGGCTGCCGGGATATTTGCCCTTGGACAGACCCCTCTTCCCAAAGCTTTTTCCCCTCAGGTTGTAAAAGCCTCGTGGTTTTGCAGGGAATTAAAACCGAAAAAAGCGTGGAAACCAACCCTAAAGGCTCCGAGGGGAGGAAAATGCAAATTCCCAAGCTCCCCTGAGTCACAGGGCTGTGCTGGCAGCGCTGGCAGCCACCGGAATTCCCGGCTCCATCCATCCCGGCCCTGCCTCATCCAGGTGCAATAACAACCTGTCATTCTCCTCATCTGCTTCACCCCCGCCAAAATTCCTGCCTGTTATTCCTCCTTCCCGCCCACCTTTCGAATGCCCTTGGCTCCATCCTCCCTCGGGAGGAGAGCTCCAGCCCAGGGATGAATCAGGATTTTAGCAGGAGCTTGAGGGATGTGGGATGCCTTCACCCCCACAAGCAGGAGCCTTTTTCCAGGGCTCCGTGGCACAGACACGACTTCCCTGGCCGAGACGCCAAACCACGGGAATTTACCCCAAGGATGAGCTGCTTCCCGATTTCCAGGAGCCTGCTCACCTCCCGCCATGGGAATGGCTGCGGCCGGACAGGGAAATTCATGGCCCGGCTGTGTTGTTCCTGCCGGTGCTTCAGGGAAGCAGTGCCGGAGAGCTCTCCCTCACCAGGCAGCACCTGCAGCCTCCCATTCCGGGCTCTCTAGGAAGCCTGGAATGCCGCTGTCGGATGCAGGCACGGCGCGGAGGATGTGGATGCTCCACAGAGGATTCGATCCCTCCCCGCGGGCCACGTCTCTGGACATCCGTCGGATGCGACTGGAGAGCAGCAGCTGGAGCCGAGACACTTGGATAATTTCATTAGGTCAAATCCCTCCCTCCTCTGCTTCCTCACGATCCTGCTCCTGCTTCTGGAGGCAGCCGGACTGAAGCAGGATGTTTCCCATTAAGGATTCCTCCCTGGCTCCACTCCTGGCTCCTTTCCCGCTCCTCACACCAGGCTGCAGAGCCATTCCCCACTTCTCCCGGACCTCAAAGCCTCGTCTAACCCACTTGGCTTCATCCCAGCTCCCAACTGCCGGAGGGGGAAGCTCAGCTCTCACCGGGAGACACCGCTGCCCGCGGAGATCCCAAATCCTAAATTGCAGCACAGCTCCTCCACAAAGCCCTGGCAGAGGCCTTGGGATCACAGCCCAGCAGGCAGACGGGAGAGGGACCTCGGAGCAAAGCAGAGGTTGGAGACCAATAACCGGGAATAATTATCCTAAGGAGAAGTTCCCAGCTCCCTTCTGTACAAGTCCGTGAAATACAGCAGGGAATTTTATCTTAACCCAGAGAAAAGGAGGCTCAGGGGGGACCTGCTCCCTCTCCAGGATTCCCTGATGGGAGGGCGGAGCCTGGTGGGGGTCGGGCTCCGCTCCCAGGGAACCAGGGACAAGCCTCAAGTTGCCTCAGGGGAATTTCTCTTCGGATATTAGGGAAAATTCCTTCATGGAAAGGGTTGGATCCGGCTGCCCAGGGCAGTGGTGGAGTCCCCATTCCTGGAGGGATTTAAAAGCTGAGTGGGTGTGGCATTTGGGGCCATGGCAGAGCAGGGTGGCTGAACTCGATCTTGGAGGTCTTTTCCAGCCTGAACAATTCCTTCAGGAGGGGAACTGGAAAAGATCAGGCAGGAAAGAAAAAGGCAGCAGGCAGGAACGTGAGCAAACAGCCCCTGTGCAAGCTTTGTCCAAGAATTCCTGGGAGAGGAGTGTGCTCCGATGTCAGGACTCTGCGCCGCAGCGACAGGAGATGGGAATGACTCGGAGAGGTGCAAAGGGAAGCGGGAGAGGCTCAGCCGGGTGGCATCCACCCCAGACGCTCCATGAAGGAGAAAAGGACGGATGGTTGCTACGGGAAATGGGACAGATGGCTGGCACCGGCAACTCGCTGACTCCTGGAGACTCCCAACTCTGGTTTTGGGAAGCGGCGGGGCCGAGCAGGCGAAGGCACAGCGGCCAGGCCCAGCTGACCGCTTCCCATTGCCCCCAGCTCCGCGTGTCAGCACAGATCGTGTCGGAACGGGAAAGGTCGCGGGAGCCAAGGCGCGTTTGCGCTTCTGCCCATCAGCAGCGCCGGCCCTTCGTCCTCCCCTTCTCCAGAGGCCACCGGCACCATCCCACGGGCACATCCCGGCAGGCCCCGGGACAGTGACCGGGCAAAGCCGCGGCTCCCAGAGCGGGAAGACCGCGGGATGCTGGCTCTGGAGCTGCTGTCTGTGAAATCCCGTGGCTCCTGGACATGCTGTCTCCCAGATCCGTTTACACCTCTCCCTGACATTTAAAACCATCTGAGCCTCTTGGCTTCTGCTGCTGTCATCCCTGTGCCAGGGCTTTTCTGGCTCTAAAAAAAGGCTGGGAGCCGATTTCCCGGCAATCGCAGCCCTCCCAGCGGGTCTCCAACCGCGGCGGGCAGGGCAAGGGAAAAGGGAGAGAGGGTGGGAATCGCTGCTGCCGTGAGGGCGGGAGGCGTGCCAAGAGTCTGTCAAATCCTGACGGCCACAAACAAGGCTCTGAAAGCAGGAGCTGGGAAGAAAAGAGGGGGAAAAAAATTCCCTTGGCAGCGAAGGTGGTGGAGCTCAGAAGCTGAGGCACACAGCACTGTGCGGCTCCAGGCTGGGATTTGAGGGACCCAGCGGGAAGGGCAGGGGGTTTGGGGAATCTCTGCCCACCTCAGGCTGGCCCCAGGCACTACCACATCCTTGGCCATAAAACACCTGGGCACTCACAGGAAGGAAACACCTAAAAGGGCTCCAAGAGAGCTGGAGAGGGACTCTGGACAAAGTGTGGAGTGCCGGGACAAGGGGAATGGCTTCCCACTGCCAGAGGGCAGGGTTAGATGGGATACTGGCAAGGAGTTCTTCCCTGTGAGGGGATTGAGGCACTAAAATGGATTTCCCAGAGAAGCTGTGGCTGCCCTAGATCCCTAGAAGTGTCCAAGGCCAGGCTGGACAAAGCTTGGAGCAACCTGGGATAGTGGGAAGTGTCCCTGCCCTTCCAACCCAAACTGGTCTGGGATTGTCTGAAGGGAAAATTCTGGAAGCAACAATTATGTCTCCCCCATCCCAGCCCCTTGGATTGAAATTGCCCCACGAAGTCCACGAGGAGCTGCAGCTCCCAAAATGCAGTGACCAAGAGCCCACAAGGAACCTTCACCAGGCGCTCATTCCCAGCAATCCCACATCCCACACACCCTGGGGGAAGTCCTGAGCAGCAAGGACAGGATCATCCACGCCCCAGGATTGCTCCACTCCTGCTGCCAAGCAGAGGAGGAGGAATTTGCTCCGGCAGAGCTACAGAATCCTAGGATCATGGAATGGTTTGGGTTGGAAGGGACCTTAAAGATGATTGAATTCCAACTCCCTGCCATGGGCAGGGATACCTTCCACTATCCCAGGTTGCTCCAAGCCCCGTCCAACCTGGCCTGGAACACTTCCAGGGGTGCAGCATCCACAGCTTCTCTGGGAAGCATTGCAAGGCAGTTGATGCTCCTCAAAAGGACGGAAGGACACCGGACATGCCGCCATCTCCCTCTGGATATCCTTTGGGCCACCAGAGATTCCCAGGGAGGGAAGAAGATGAGGAGAGGTGCCAGCACCAGCTGCCAGTTGCTCTTGCAGCCCATTCCACTGGCTGTGTGGGCAGCTCCACCTCGGAGCCACATTCCAAGGAACTGCTCAGAGCAGCAGCTCCTGGATCCCGTGCCAAGCTGCCACTGGCTGCTGTTGAGATAAACCCACACAAACAAACAGATGCCTGGAAAAGCCGGGAAGATAGGGAATGCAGCAGCGTGGATGGGCTGTCCCACGGCTGGCCGCTCTCCGGCCTGTCCCTCCTGGTGATCCCAGTGTTCAGAGATGTCACCAAGCACAGCTTGTCCCCATCCCTCAGAGCAGCAGAGAGTTTTCCAGGGCCTCTTCCTCTTTGCCAGCGGCTCCAATTCAGTTCCCGGGGAGTGGGAATGCCCAGGGATTGGGTGGTAGAGGTCGGAGAGGAGCATCCACCTCCAGGAGAGGAGGATCACAGCTCTCCCACAGCCCTGGAGCCAAGGGAACAAACCCCATGGACACACCCTTGTCCCATCCCCACCTGGCTGGTGGGATTTGTGGGAGCAGGGCCCAATGGATTTGTGTCACCCAGGCCACTTCCAAGCAGGACCCAAAGCTGAGGCCCCTCATCCTGGGACACTGACACGGAACGTCTCCCAGGAGCAAAACTGCCTTAAAACTCACAGGAAGTATTCCAGGAGAGCCTGATCCCACAGGCACGGACAAAACTAAACCCAGACCCTAAAAGTCCCAAGGATGCTCTCCCAAGCCTTTTAAACCCTTTGCTTTCCTCTGCATCCACAAGGAATTCCATGTCCCCTATCCCTCCTGCCGGCTGCTAACGAGGGTTCCCGTTCCCCTCAGGCAGCAAATCCCCCTTTTTGGGGGAAGAGGGCCAAGGATTTGTGCCGTGTCCACCCCTGGCAGGCACGGAGCCAGGGACACGCCGGCGTTCCAGATGTCCGGCTGCCGGCGCAGCGGCTCCGGCTGCGCCAGGGTTGTCCTGCAAATGAGCCCGGCAAGACACAAAGAGGCTGATTTCCCGAATTAAGCTGCTGGAATTACTCATCCCAGAATCGGTGGCATCAGCTGCTCGCGGTGACACCAATTACGCGCAGTCACTGCCCAGCGCTGCTTCCCACTCATCCCAGCACATCCCTACTACAGGCATTCCCGAGGCACGGAGCAGCGGAAGGTCGAGCAGGAATTATTTTAAACCGAAAAAAAAAAGTTGGGTGTAGATGGGATGTTGGGAAGAAATCCTTCCTTGGGAGGGTGGGGAGGCCCTGGCACAGGGTGCCCAGAGAAGCTGTGGCTGCCCCATCCCTGGAAGTGTCCCAGGCCGGCTTGGATTGGGCTTGGAGCAACCTGGGATAGTGGGAGGTGTCCCTGAGCGCGGCAGGAGGTTGGAATTGGATGGACTTTAAGGTCCATTCCAACCCAAACCATTCCAGGATTCTTCCAGCAGAGGTACAACCGGCGTGGGACATGGAACAGGCACGAGGTGGCAGGAGAAGCTGGGAGAGCTCCAGCTCTCTGCGCTGCTGGACATGGTGAGGACACAGCTTGGAGTGCCCCGGAGCAGTCGTGGATCAGGGAGAGGCTGGGCTGGAGCAGGCAGCTCCAGGGAATCGCGTCACCGACGCAGAGCGGAGCTTTGCCGGAGCCTCTCCTTGGAATGTTTTCTGCTGGATCACCAGCCCGGCTTTCAGGGACACTGACTCATCCCCAGGAGTGCTCTTGCTGCCGGCTGCACTCCGGAGCAGGCAGCAGTTCCTGACACACCTCCCAGCTATGGGGGAGCATCCCTGAGTCTGCCAGCTGGATGTTTCTCCTTGCCAGAGGCCAGCTGGGATACCCAGAGTCAGGGAATCAGGGAATGGTTTGGGTTGGAAGGGACCTTAAAGCCCATCCCATCCCACCCCTGCCATGGCAGGGACACCTTCCACTATCCCAGGTTGCTCCAAGCCCCGTCCAACCTGGCCTTGGACACTTCCAGGGATCCAGAGACAGCCACAGCTTCTCTGGGAAATCCATTCCAGGGCCTCCCCACCCTCACAGGGAAAAATTTCTTCCCGATATGCAATCTAAACCCACACTCTGGCAGTGGGAAGCCATTCCCCTTGTCCTGTAACTCCATGCCCTTTTCCAAAGAATCTCCAGCTCTCTTGGAACTCCTTTAGGCACTGGAAGGGGCTTTGAGGTCTCCTTGGAGCCTTCCCTTCTCCAGGCTGGGCACTCCCAGCTCTCCCAACCTGTCTCCATCCCTCTGGCATCTCCATGGCTTCCTCTGGACTCTCTCCAGCATCCCCACATCCTTCTTATAGTGAGGCACCCAGAGCTGAACGCAGCATTCCAGGTGGGATCTCACCAGAGCAGGAGAGAGGGGGAAAATCCCCTCCCTGAACCTGCTGGCCACGCCAGGGAAAAATTTATGTGGGAGGAAAAATCCTGGTGCATCCGCAGGGCCCCTCCTGCTCTGGACACTATCCGGGAAGAAACTCACCTTTTCCCATCGCGCTTCCAGCAGCTCCAGAGCTCCAGCCTGCATCCATCCCACCGGCACAGTAAGGAGCCCACCAGGACTTCCAAAGAGGCAGGGGCCGTGCCCCTTGATTCCCCTTTTATCCCATCACTCCTCTGCTCCAGCTGGGAGGCTGATGGGCAGCACATGGGATGAGCAGGAAGGGAAAACAGGAAAAGCTTTCACTGAGGGCAGGACCCCAAAATCTCAGGAATTAAAGGTGTTTTGGGAGCCTCCCGCTGTTCCTGGCCTGTCCATCCAATCCTGATGATGCCATGCCTTCCGCCTCCTCGATTTCCTTGGGATAATGGGCCCATCCCATCCGTCTTCCCTCCCACTCAGGGGTGTCCAAATCCCCTTCTTGATTCCCGTGCCCCAGCCCCGCGTAGGTGCAGCTCCAGAGGCTCTAATGAGGGAGCTCATTTACTGTGACCTAAATATTCCCTGTGCTCTGCTCCTCTGCCTTGGCACCTCCGGAATCCATGGAATATGAGTGGGATTTCTGCAGGGGAAGAGGGGCAGCACCTCCCCATCCCAGGGCTTTTCCTGCCATCCCTCCCCCTGCTCCCTGCATGAGCTCCCTGTCCGGGGCAGCCCCTTGTTCTCTCCCTTCCCACATCCCTTTTTCCCTCTGGGAAGCGATCCCAAAGGGAAAGAAGGTCTGGGACTGCTGGCAGCCACCCCATCCCACCACCCAGCCGTGCTCCAGGAGCGGGACAATCCCATCAGGGACTTCCCTCCCTGTGGAAACTGCGGCCAGCGAGGAACAACGGGATGGGGCGGCTGCGGCAGAACATTCCAGCACAACCAAGCTCCCCTTCTGCTTTTCCAAGGCTGTTTCCATCGGGAACTCGCAGCTAATTTAGCCAGAGGTCGGACTCCCTGGGCCGGGGCTGAGGGAGGATGCAAATGGGCCAGGTTGCTATAAAAAGCCACCGGCAGCTGCTTTTTTTGGAAGTCAGGTATTGATTTTTCCTTGTGGAGCTCTGACTGGAGGCCACAGCATGGACTGGGGGGGGGACCCTTTCCCAGATCCCACCACATCCCGCTTGGATCGGGTGGGAAGGGTGATGAGCGAAGCACAACCTCATCACTGGCTCCCGAAACGAGCCCAATCCCGCTCCTGCTCCCTCCTTTCCAGACATCCCTGTGGCACTGCCGGGCCTGCTCCCCGAGAGGGGCTCCCAGATGTTCCCACCCCTTTAGGAACATCTCCCATGGAGGAGCAGCACGCTGCTGGGCTGGGGACACGGTGCAACCCGTTTGAGCATCCATGGAAAGCTCTCTGGAAGCGCAGCTGCAGCTGCCCTGAGGGTCCTGGATGTTCCCATTCCTCCTCTCTCCGTCTCATTTTCAATACCTTTGCCAGCAAAAGGGAAAATAAAGGAATTGCTGCTCGCAGCAGAAGTGATTTTCCACTCCCGCCTCTCTCCCACACTTGGATCAGCCAGGACCGTGGCCTGAAATCACATTCCGTGCATTAACATCAAGCCTTCCCAGAATCCCCCCATCCCGGTGGCGCTCCGGCTTTTTCCGGGATGCTTGGTGGCTCTGTTCGGAGGGTAGGGTCCCTGCTGGTGGCGTTCCCATGGGAAGTGAGCTGGGATGTGGCCCCGTCCCAGGTGGTTGTGGGGACAGGGAGAGCCTCATTGCACCCTGGAATTCCCGTTGGCCCACATTTCCCGGGATGCTGGGAAGCTCCGTGTCCCGGCGCCTTGGCCCGACCCGTGCCCCAGGGCTCTCCCGTGGATCCCGGGCCTCTCCTGGTAGTTCTCCCCGGGAGCCACGAGGAGGAGCTTTCAGACCGCACCGCCGCATCCCGGGGCTTGCGGCTCATCCCGCTCCATCCCGCTCCATCCCGCTCCATCCCGCTCCATCCCAGTGCTCCCTCTGTTCCCAGACGTCCCAGTGCATCCCTGTACCCCCAGGGATCCTGACGCTTCCCGAACTCCCTATCATTCCACCTGTTCTCAGGGTTCCCAGTGTTCCTGGAGCATCCCTGTGCTTCAAAGGGACCCAGTTCCAGTGCATCCCAGTGTTCCCAGTGCGTTCCAGTGTTCCTTGTGTTCCCAGCATTCCCAGTGCTCCTGGAGCATCCCTCTCATGGATCCTCATGCTCCCAGTGCATCCCAGTGCTCCCACTAAATCCCTCTGTTCCCAGGGTTCTCGGTGCTCCTGGTGCATTCCCACCATTCCCAGTGCTCCCAGTGCATCCTGGTGTTCTTCCTAGGGATCCTGATGTTTCCAGTGCATCCCGGTGCTCCCGTCTCTCCCAGTGCACCCTGGAGTTCCTCATGCTCCCATCCCAGCACATCCCAGTGCTCCTGGTGCCCCTGATTCCCCTTGGCCCTTCACACTCTTTCCCAGGGCTGCATTCCAGGGATTCCATTCCCCAGCCCTGCCCTCCCACCTCAGGACCCACATGTCATCCCTGTGGAAAACCCCCTAGGAAGGGCTGGATTCAGGATGGGATTTTACCGGAGTGCTCCGGAAGCAGCTCCAGCTCCCGCCTTGTGCCACAGCCATAGGATGGCTCCTGTGTGCTGGGAGAGTGGCCCATCCCATTCTTTCCCACTCTTTCTCATCCCATCTTATTCTTTCCCATCCTTTCCCTTCCCATCCCACCCTGTATCCCATCCCATCCCTTGGAGAGTGTTGGCACGAGGGATGTGAGAGCGTCTCCAAGACGGGCACCCGCGTTCCCGCTCCTGTCCAGCCCCACCCATCACACCCCTCCGTGGGATTTCCGCTTCCATCTCCTCCAGGATGGATCCCCATCCCATTCCTGCCGGCAGCCGGGGGTGTCGGATCCTCCCTGGCACCGCCGGTGGAGCCGTTCTAAATCCGGCACCTGGGATTGGGGTGGGAGGATTTGCGTCAGCCGGTGACACTCGGCTGAGGAGGGGGATCCCGGCGGGATGAGTCACGCGGGGAGGAGTTCCCCGGAGCGGGATGGGGCCCAGAAGGGGTGGGACACTCGGGATGAGGATGGGAGGAAGAGGAAGAGGAGCCTTTCCTGTTCCTGGGGGAAAGCCAGGCCAGGATCATGGGATGTGCCACCCTCCTGCCTCCTTCCCGCAGCCGCCTGGGATGGGGAGACTCCCTGGAGCCCAGCAGGGCTGAGCTCGGCCACAGTGCTTCCCTCTGCATTCCCAATGGGAATAACCTGCCCTGGGAGCGTTCTTGCTGGACACAAGAGAGCGGGAGCTCATCCATGCTTGGAACCCCAAAACACTGGCAGTGGATGGGGAAGCCCTGCCCGGGACTCCTGAGAAGGGAACTTAGACATCCCATCCCATCCCATCCCATCCCATCCCATCCCATCCCATCCCATCCCATCCCATCCCATCCCATCCTTTTCTCATCCTATCCCATCGTATTCCTTCCCATTGCTTCTCACCCCTTCCCATTCTTTCCGATCCCATCCCATCCTATCCCACTGCATTCCTTCCCATTTTTTCTCATCCCTCCCCTCCCCTCCCTACCCCACCTCATCCATTTCCATCTGTTCCTACCCTATCCCACCCTATTCCCGCCCCACGCCTCATCCCTTATCCCATCCCTCGCCCCCTCCCTCGGGAAGGATTCCCTCCAGGTGTGGCCGGAAGCCACTAATAAGGGCAAGACCCAGCAAGCCCAGTTAAGTGCTGGCACTGTCCCAGCTCATCCCATCCCATCCGAGCCCGGAGTGCCTCCATGCACGGAGAATTCCCTGCGGGAAACCAGGGAATAGCAAATTCTCCCACTGGTCTAACCCCCACCAATGTCCTCCTCCCGCTCCTGTCCCCACTTCCCAACAAAGCCCCAGTCACACATCACGGACACACCCCAGCCACAGGGATGGCTCGGGAGCCTCTGGAATACCGAGACCTCCCTCTCCTTGGAGAGGAACGTGGAAGAGTGGCAGGCGCTGCTGGAGCGCTGCAAACCCTCATCCAGGCGATGAAATGGCCCATTCCCAAAATACCCTCAAGGATCGCACATCCAGGGAAGGCAGCAGGTGCTCGGCGGTGCCTGCAGGATCCTGCTGCCTTCCAAATCCTTTTTGGGAATTCAGACAGCCTGCTGCGCCACGGAAAGGCTCCATATCCATGTGGGAATAACGGGCGGGGGCAGGAGAGCGAGTTCATCATCCCGGTGCTCCCTGCCGCGGCGGGAATTGCTTTCCCGCGCCGCGCTGGAGCACCGGGAAGCCCATCTGGCGCTCTCCATGCTGGGGAGCTGGGAATTTGTGGAGCGTGCCGGAGGTGGCCAGTGCCGGACATCTGCTCCCGGCCTCGGGGAGCGCGGGAGAGGGAGGGCACCGGCAGCGGTGCGTGACTCCGGAGCCGCGGGCTGCTGGAAGCGTGCAGGGAGCTGATCGTCCCAACATCTGTCGGCAGCTGGCACGGAGCCGGAGCCAGAGCCGGAGCTCTCCCTATCCAACACACAGCATTCCTGGGATGGCCGCTGTGCTCGGATGAGGGCTGGGCGCTGGGGAGTGGGTGTGGAGCAGAAGGCTCCAGGGAGCCTTTTCCAGTGTCCCCTTTCCCACTGCAGGACACAAATCCTCCCACCCCACAAAATCAGGCTCCGGTGATGGTGTTGGAGGGGAATCAGATGGGATTGGGATTGCTGCATCCCATCATCCCGGTGGAGAGGATGGGATGAATTTCTATTCCCCTGTGAGGCTGTGGGAGCAGCGTTTCCATCTCCAAGGATGCCTCAGTCCCACTGACTCCTTGTAGTGCCGGGTATTGGATTGTGCCAATTTGGATGGGACACTGGGAAGAGATCTGTCCCTGTGAGGGTGGGCAGGCCCTGGCACAGGGTGCCCAGAGAAGCTCTGGCTGCCCCATGCCTGGAAGTGTTCCAGGACAGCTTGGATTGGGCTTGGAGCAAGTGGAAGGTGTCCCTGCCCATGGCAGAGGCTGGAACGAGATGAGCTTTAAGGCCCTCTCAACCCCAGCCATTCCAGAATTCCATGATCTTCAGCTGTGGTGCTCTCGCTGACACACTGGCCCCTTCCCAAGCAGCTGAAGATCCTGGAATCCCAGAATGGTTGGGGTTGGAATCGACCTTAAGGCCCATCTCCGTCCCTGATTACACAGGAGCTGTTAGAGGGGTTTGGCACAAGCCGTTCCCAACAATCCTTGGCCATTAAATCCCTTCTCCCGACCTTTAAGTGCCTCCACAAGCAGCCGTTTCTCTCCAGGCCAGGATGTCAGGTGAATTCCCACCTTGGCTCTTCCCGTGGCTGGCGTGGGATCAGCCTCCCTCCTCCCTGCTTCTCCTGCCCCTCTGATCCTGCCTTTCCACATCCATCATGGGCAGGTGCTGGAGGCTTTTCCAGCCGGATCTGCTCCAGCACTCGCAGGGCTGTCCTGGACTTTGCTCTGGCGCCTGCGGCAGGATGGAGATGTTTGGATAACAAACGGATGTGGCAGCGCTGGCCATGGGTCATCACCCCTGTGCCATTGCCTTACCCTGCTCCTCCGCCTCTGGCTTGGCATGAATTCCCAACATTCATGGCTCTCCCGGAGCCCTTTGTGAGGCCAGACCAGAGCTGATGGGGTTCTGTGGGATTTTCTCCCAGGTGCCAGGTTTCAGTGCCCGCTGGATGAGGATTGGGCACAGCTGTATCTTGGCATCGCTCTGGGAGCGCGGTCTTTCCAGGTGGGATCTTTTCCAGAGCACTTTTCTTCTCCAGGCTACTTCTGCCCACCCTGCTGCTGCTTTCAGAGGGAAAATCCAGGCCTCTCCCAAGGCTTTGGAGGGAGGGTTCACTCCAAAATATTTCTGGGCAGGCAACGAGTCTGAGGTGGCTGCGCAAAGATTCCCAGATGTGGGAGCAATCCGTGGAACTGCTGGTCAGGGCGATGAGTGTAGCAGGAATTTCTCTCTTCTGCCTTTTCCTCTCTGATTTTCAGGCAGATCCTTCGTTTTCTATCTCTATCCGATTTTTCCAGATCCCACTGACCTCATCTCTGCCCTCACAGCCATGGGGAGCAAAATTTCTCATCCCCCTTCCTTCCATCTGTCCATCCATCCATCCATCCGTCCGTCTATCCAACGGAGGAACGATTTATCCCTAATTGTACAGTGACTCGGCCTTTCCATCCTCCAAAAACAAACCCCTGGAGAGGCACTTTGGGAACTCCTGAGGAGCCGGAGAGCTCGGCTAATAGAGGTCACCGCTCATTAGGGAGCCGCGCTCCGCAAATTATCTGACATCAGGATGCGGAGAGTGGCGGTTTCGGATGCGCTGAGAGCTCCTGGCTCCATGTTGGCAGCGCCGGAGCACTTTGGAATGGGCAGGGAAAGGGCAGTGGCTGCGCTCTTCCCTCCCTGGCCGGAGTATCCAAGGGCGGCTTCTTCCAGCTCTGCCTTTCCCAGGCATCGACCGCCCAGCGCTCATGAAAAAAAGATGATCCAGGGCCGGCACTGAAGGGCTGGGAAAGCAGCAGGAGGGAGGATGGGGTTCAACAGGATTTGGAGGGGGGGAAACCACTCCCAGGCTGTATCCCAGTGGGAGTGCTCTTGCCCTGGAATGCAGAGTGGGATCATCCAGACACCCTGTGTCACCATTCCCAGCTTCCCCTGCTGGGACAGCATTCCGGGTGCCGGGAGCACACATCGCTCCCGAACCCCTTCCCGGCTGGTTCCAGCCTTCCCAGTGAGGATCCGAAGGCACAGCGGGGCCTCTGGGAGTCGGGCCCTGCTGAGTCAGGGCAGCGGGGCTGGAGCGACTCCATCGATCGAAACCTGATCCCGAATTGGCTGCGGAGAAGGACCCCGGCACGACCCGGCTTTGAGCTGCCAGGAAGGACAAACCCTCCCATCTCCGCAGGATTTTGGGAGACGGGATCCATGCGTCCCTGGCCCAAACCCACTGCAGAGCCTCCTGAGTCCGTACGGGGCTCTCCTGCATCCCATGGCTGCCGCGGGCTCAGAGCCAGCAGGAAGGATCCGAGCCCTGTGGCGTGGCCTCGGATCCCGTCTCACCTGCCGAGCAGCCGCTCCCGGGAGCAAAGTCCACGCCGCGACCTTCGGCCTCCACCTGCCGCCTTTCCTGGCTTTCCTCGGAGCTTTCCAGGCACCCTGGTGATGCCGGAGGGCCCAGAGCTTTCCTCCCTGTTCCAACAGCCGGGCCATCCCTGTGGAGCCAGGCACCACCCTAACAAACACTGGGAAGGCAGCTGCCTCTGGAATTGCAGAGAGCTCAGCCAGGAGGATTTGTAGCCAAAATTATCCCAAAAAGACAAGGAGCACTGGGAAGCTGAGGTGTATAAACACCTGAAATGGGAGCACGTGGCACCATGGAGCAGGAACGGGGTGGCAGGAGGGCAGGGAATGTGTGACATTCCCCATGGCCACCCACCCTGGCTCGTGCCTCTCCAGCCAGCCCACCATCCCCAGCACTCCACATGAATTATAATCCATGATCCTGCTTCCAATTCTCTCCTTCTTCTAAGATTTTTCTGCCCGCAAGAGGAGCAGGAATAAATTCCTCGGATGGAGAGAGCAGCTCCAGTGCTGGATGGGTGATATCCCAGCTCTGCGCTGGACCATCCCAAGCTCTCCACCCAGATCCCTGGTGGCTTCGGGCTCTAACTGGAAGACCCTAAAATTCCCGACGTGCCTTTTTTTGGGAGCCACCACCCCTCGGCCCCACCCAGGGACACGCTGGCGTGGCACAGGCATGGAAAACTCCAGCAGCTCCAAAGGGTTGGAGCCACGCAGAGCAAACAGGGAGGATGTGCCGAGGGTGGGCAGACAGCGCCGGGAATGTCCCTTGGAGCCGCTGGCAACTGTGGCGCCGAGCGGCGCTGCCACACGACGGATGCTCCCTCCGTAATTAAAATATCCAGAGGATACTCAGTCGCCGCCGGGATAATTGTTCCCATTCAGCGAGGGAGGCCTGGTCGGGGTTCTGCTGCATTCCCCGCTTCCCACTGGCCCCACGGGTGGCCTTCCAGCCTTTCCTGCAGATCCACAGCCCGCGGATCCGCCGCGCTGCTCATCCACGGGCCAGCGAGCTTGCCCGTCATTTATCCGCTCGTGGAATAACACACGGGAGGATGAGCATCCCCCCGGAGCCAATCCCGGCCGCTCGCCTTCCCGTTCTCCCCCCGGGGGCCTCTCCCGGGATGCGCCCGGCGGATCCCGGCCGGCCGCCGGACCGGTTCTGCCCCGCGCTGTGTTTGCACAGAGAAGGCAAACACGGCCCCGCTTCCGCAGCGCCAGGAGCGGCGGAGCGGGAATAGGGAGCGATGGGAACAATGGGAGCAGCAGCCGGGTGCCGCTGCCGGCTCATTAACATCTTTATTAGCCGTGACAAGCGCCGGGTCACCGCCCGCTCATGTCCGACTTGAGGAACAGTTCGCCTCCTAAGCCCCGGTAATTGCTCCCGTTAGGCTCCGAAAATTTCCTCGTTTTCCATGGAATTACCCCCGGCTTGGCCTCGGCCCGGAGATTAATTTGGATCAATAGCTCCAGCGAGGGGTAATAAATACAAAGGGAAAGGTTCTCCCCGTTGGGTGGGCAGGGAGAAGAGGAAATATCTATTTTCTCCCCAAAATAAGAGGGAAAATGAGGAGAAAGGAGAGGAATGACTCCTTCTGGAGCAGCCGAGCAGCAGAATGTGCCTTTTCCAGGGAGTCCTGAGCAGGCACTTGGGCAACACTCCAGAGACACAGGAGCATCTTCCTGCCCAGCAGGGACATGCTGGGCTGGGATTTGGGGTGCCCAGGGATTCAGGATGGCAGGGGCTTCAGGCATCCAGGACTTCAGGATGGTAGGGAATCAGATATCCAAGGATCTGAGAATGCAGGCGTCTGGTTACCCAAAGATTTGGGGCACCTGGAGTTTGGAATGGCAGCAGCTTGGACACCCAGGAATTAGGGGCACCCAGGAATTTGGGATGGCAGCAACCTAAGGGCACCGAGGATTCACAGGGCCCTATTTTGGGCCAATTTTCTCCTTCCAAGGATGGCCTGAGAGGCAGGAAAAGTCTCCCGGGCAGGTGCCGGGGCGCGGCGGGCGTCGGAGGCTCACGCGTGGCCCTCGCCGAGGCGCCGGGCCCGTGACTCAGCAGCGTGTTCCACCCACCTGGCCCCGCTGGAAGTGACGGCGGGAGCGGCTGAGTGGGAGCGGGAGGTTACGGAGCAGCCGGGCTGTCTGTGCGTGCGGGGATGGGGATCTCAGAGCTCGCTGGAGTGTGTGGGAAGAGAGCGGAGAGGAGCGGAGTGAAAGCCAGGGCCGCTGCCAAGGGCTCCATGAGAAGATTCCCACAGAAGGGGCAGAAACCGTTCCAAAATCAAAATAAAGCGCCGTGGCCGCGGGAGGATGCTCTGCCAGCCCCAGAGCACAGAGGCGCCCAGAGGTGCCCTTTTCCCAGCCCATCCCGAGTGCCAGGAAGGCTGGCAGCAGGCTGGCACTGCTCCCCCTCACTGGAAGAGCTCTGCCAGGGTGTACATTCCGGAGTTTGCCTGGCACGCGTCTCCCAGCTGGCTTTCCAAAGTGGGATGTGGCTGGCCCGGCTCCAAGGGGCTGGGAGAAGCCCCCATCCACATGGGAGGGCCACCGGGATGGAGCCCCTGGTGTGAGTCAGGCACACGAGACCAGACCCCTCATCCCTTATCCCTTATTCCCCGGCCAGGGAATTCCACGCCACTGGGGAGTCGCCGTTGCCCCCAGTTCAGCCCCATCCCTCAATCCAGTGCCTGCCCGCTCAAGGTTTCTGTAGGGAGATATTTCCTGCTTCATTCCCTGCTCCAAACCCAGCCCAGGGGCAAGGAAATTCCCATTTTAGCCCCCCAAAGAGCTTCCAAACCACAGCAGCGGTGGTTTCCTGCACTTTCCTGGCCCAGTACGACTCCAGAGAGATTCCAACCGATTCCCAACGACCTGGGTTGGAAGGGACCTTTAAAGGTCATCTGGTCCGAGTTCCGCTCCACAAGGGCAGGTTGGGCTCTGCCCCGGGAGGTTCCCACCAGTCCTGGACCAGCCAGGAGTGTCCCAGCTCCACTGCCCCATCCTGGGATGGATCTCTGATCCCCTCAGCCCAGCAGAAAGTGGGAGCCGGCACAGTTCCCAATTCCAGGGGCAAACCCCCCAGTCTCCATCATCTTTCCCTCTGCTGTCGCCTCCATCCATGGGCACATCCTGCATCAGCCGGGTCTCCTCCCTGGCCGCGCTCCCTCGCACCCCGGGGACCCCCAGGCCAGCACGACTGGAGCAGCAGGAATTCGCCGGGAATTGCCTTTGCGCGATGGTGTTGAGGATAACGGGCGCGAGCTCCGCGAAGTCCACTCCGCG
>VXBT01003527.1:86775-102197 GCA_013400235.1 Oriolus oriolus | reverse complement strand
ACGTTTTGGGGGTGCCCGAGCCGGTGCGGAGACACAGGGATGCTGCCGGAGCGATGCGGATCGGCGGGGCCTGGCAGCTGTCCCCGGCCGTGTCCCGGGGCTCGGGGAGCGGGCAGAAGGACGGCGTGTCCTGCAGTGGCTGGGGGACGTGCCGGCGGGGACGCGGGGACAGCGGGCGCCGCCGGGGAGAGCTGCAGGTGCCAGGCCTGCGGGATCCGGCAGGTTGGGGAGCGCCGGGCACCGCCACGCGCTGTCACCCGCGGCAGGTGACGGCGTCACCGCTGCCCGGGAGTTGGCAGCTCCGGCCGAGCTGCCTTCGAGGGGAACTTTCCGCCTGCCTGCAGGCTGAGCGCTCCCACCGGGAGCGGCTCCATCCCGTGCCACCGCGACCCCGCAGGGATGCCCGGAGCGCGGCACGGCACTGCTTGGCCCAAGGTCACCCGGCGGGTGGGCGGCAGAGGGGGGACGCCAGCCCGTCCCCGGCGGCAGCAGAGTGGCAGGGCTGCCCTTCCCTCCCGCTGCCCGAGATTTGCTCCTGCGTTGCTCCCCCTCCAAACTTCGCACCTGCCCCAAATTTGTCCCCCTCGTCCCTGCCAGATGTCCCCGCCGGCGGCCAGTGGGCCACCGACGGCTGTCTGTGCCATGGCCAGCGCCGCTGGGCAGGCTGGAAGCATCTAAGGCAGAGCTCGAGCTGCAGGATTTGGGGGGACAGACCCCCTGTCCCTGCTTCCCAAACCCCGTGCTCCCCGGCTGCCGGGGCTCCCGTCACGTGGGAGTTCTCCCACGTCACCGGCGGCGGCTGTGCCGTGGCGCCTGGAGCCGTGGGGTGCTGGGGGTGCACACACCTGTGCCGGCACCCCGGCACTGCCCGCTTCCCTGGACGTTGCCCCCTTTCCCGGATTTCCCGGCCGCGGTGCTGATGGGGTGCCGGCTCTGTCCCCCCACCCCGATGGAGGCTGAGGGGGTGCTGGCAGCTCACACCCCCGCAGGATTTGGGAAGAGCCAGCCGAGCCACATCCCGAGGTGAAGCGGTGCCTCTTGTCACCCCAAATCCCTGCCCGAGGTGGCCCCAGCCTCGTCCTCCTCGTCCCCTGCTCCGTGTCACCGTGAGGGGACAGTGGCTGCGGCCCCCAGCACCGGCTGTGTTTCATGGGGGGAGAAGACGCCGTGTGGGGAAATTGGGGAAACTTTGCTGCCCAGGGAAAGGGGGATCTGGCGGGGGTAACGTGGAGCCCGGAGGTGCTGCTGGGGCTGTCTGGTTCTGGGCTGGGAGACGCCCGAGGGCGTCTGCTCTTGGCTGGCAGGGGGTGTTGGGAATTGGGATCCAGCTGAGGCGCTTCCCAAAGCGGATCCCGCCAGCCGGAGGTATTTTTGGGGAGCCGCAGGGGGCTGTGCTGCTGGGGGGCCACCAAACGATGTGCCAGGAGAGCCGCGTCCGAGCGCCGAGCAGAGCTTGGGGCCGCCCGCAAAGGTGCCCTCTGTGCCACAGGGACAATGCCCCCCTTGCTTTGGGAGCACTGGACAGCTCCCTTCCCCCTGCCAGACCCTCCCCTCCATCCCTGTCCCCGCTGCTGGCACCAGCTGTCTCCTTTGGGGCGACGCTCCCATCCCCAAAGCTCCATCTTAGTGCTGCGAGCAGGTGCCGGGGGGCCCTGCTCCCCACGTCCCCATCTTTCCCGGCTGGAAGCGTTCCGAGCAGAGCCGCGCGGCGGCTGGAGGTGGTGAATCAATAACCAGGCAGCAGCTGCCTGTTTTCCCCCCGCACCGCCTCGGAGCGGGCGATGGAGCGCCCCGGTGCTGGCGCGGCCGTGGGAGCAGCTCCCCGGGGCTTGGGAGAAAAGCCGGGGCTTCCAAAGGGGCCGGAACACGGCAAGCAGCGAGGCGGGGGCCGGCCGAGGGGCTGCGAGCGGGATGAGGAAGCGTGACGGGCGGGAAGGCAGACAAAGAGCGCAGGGATGGCAGCGCACGGGCCTCGCCGGGAGCCAGGCACCTGCTGCAGCCTCGCGTCCCGCGCGGCGCCGACACGGAGCGGGAGCTCCAGCTCCCCTCCCCCCCGGGACCCCCATCCTGCGCGGCTCTGAGGTTCCCCTCCCTGCCAGCCCCTCTGCTCCAGCCCGAGGGATGCTCCTGCCGGCGTCTCGGAGCGTCCCCCGCGGCCTCACCCTGGCCCTTTGTCCCCCACGGTGGCTCCATCCTGTTTTTCCTGGCGGTGAGGGGGTCCAGGCGGGTGCTGAGCCCCCCCCCGGCTGGGGGTTCCTTGCTCCCAGCAGTCGCCACCAATTCCGACCCTTTCATCCTCCCCACGCCCGCGCTGACGTGTCCCAGGACCCCCCTGAGCACGGCTGGGCCACAGCAAGGACAAGGATTGGGGGGCTGCCCGCCGGCCGGGGGGGCTGGCAGGGAAGTCTTGCTGATCCCCCCTGACTCCAAGGAGCAGGAGAGGAGCCGGAGGCGGCTTTTCCAGCGCCTGATCTCGCGGCTTTTCCGCCTGCCGAGGAAGGAGGGGGGAGCGGGGAATGAAGACAGATGCAGATAATATCGCTGCCACCCCCCGGCCCCCGGGGGCTCAGCTACAATATCCATTATGGATGGATCCGGCGAGGGAACGGCTCCCGGAGAGCCGCGGCAGCGCGGGGATGATGGGCAGAGCCCCAGCGTCGAGCAGGGGNNCCGGCCCTGGGGGTGCCAGCGTGGCTGTGGCACGGGATGCTCCGCGCCCGCCCGCCAGCTCCGGGTGCCCCCCCAGCGCCCCGTCCCCTCCTGGTGTCCCCGGGCCTGGCTGCAGGAGGGAGAGGGTCACCTTGGGGGGAGTTAATGAGGTTTGAAGAGAAGCGGTCGCGCCGGCGGGGACGGAGCCGGCGCGCCGGCGGAGGGACAGCACAGCACAGCAGCCCCGCTCCCGGCCCTCCGAGGCGGGCACAGCCCGCGGGATGCACCCCAGGGGCTCCGGGTGTCCAGGCAAGGAGGGGCCATCGGCTCTTCCCCTGCGGAGGGGCTGTGGGACANGGAGGGGCTGTGGGACACTGGTGTCTGCGAGGGGGCCGTGGGTCCTGTGCCCGCTCCACCATGGATGACCATCCCTGCTGCCCCATGGATGACACTGCCCGTGTGTCCCCGGGGGATGAAGTCCCGGGATCAGGCTCTGCTGGGCGATTTCCACCACCCCCGCCTCCCCCGGGCACCTTCCCACAACTGTGTCCCCAATCCTCCCTCCGGATCTTTCCTCGGCCCTTCATTCCCCTGCTCTGCCTCCTCCCTCCGACCTGCGCTTCTCCATCTTTCCATGAGTCCCCTCCAAGCCTCCTCTTCCTCTCCCAGCACTGCCAGCCCCCAGCTCTGAGGGCTGTGGCCGACCCTGAACATCCCCCACCCCCGAACTCCCTGTGGGAATCCTGTCCCCGCGGTGGCCTTGCTGTCACAACGTGTGGATCCTGGGTGGCGTGACTGGGGGGCACTGCCCGGGGGGCACTGGGGAGCTGGGGAAGCAAGCGGGGAGCTCGTGGAGCCGGGCTGGGCTGCACGGAGCATGCCCGCCCCTGTTCCCTGGGAGCTGCTGGCTCTCTGCCTTGCCTCTCTCCCGCTGTCACCCGAAGGGCTCGGGAATGATGGAGAGCCCTGGGGCGAGAGGCTAAGTGGCGACGGCGCGAGAGCTGGCAGTGCCACTCGGGATGAGAGCCCAGCCCGCTCCTCCATGCCCGCTGCCGGAGCCAGGAGAGGATTCTGCGCCAAGGGAAGGGGGGCTGGGGTGACTCCAGGCTGGGGAGCGATGCCCAAGGGCTCGTTTTGGAGCAGGGATGATGTGGAGCACCAGCCTGGCCGGGGGATGAGCGGCGTCCTCTCGGGAGCAGGGGTTGGGATGGGGATGGGGATGGGGATGAGGATGGTTGCAAACCGCGGGAGCAGAGGGGGCTCCAAGGTTCTGGGTGCTCCTCGGGGAGAGAGACGCGGTGGGGACCACGAGGCACAGAAACCACACGGCTCTCCGGAAATCCTCGGCCAAAAATAGCCCGGCACCAGGGAAGGAGCGCCTTCCCTTGCCAAATTCTCCCTCCATCCCCAGCTCCTGCTTCCTGTGGCCGCGGAGCGGGGACGGGTGGCATCGGGGCTGGAGGGACACAGGAGGGACACATCCCTGCGTGGCAGCTGGTGGGGATAGGGGATGTTTGGGAACATCCAGCCGGAGCTGTGCGGTGTTTCAGGACGGTGTCCACCTCCCTCAGCCCCCCGTGGTGAGGCTGGTGTTGGTGGGCTCTGCCACCCGAAGCCCCCCAGGAACGGCAGCTCGGCGTGGGGGAGGCAGAGCCGGCCGGATTGACAGCTCCGGGGGATGGACAGATGGCTGGATGGAGAGGCAGATGTGTACGAGGGATGGATGGACGGATGGATGGATGGAGAGATTGATGGATGTGTTGGAGAGGGGGACGCACGGATAGACAGACAGATGGAGAGCAGACGCCTGTTCTCGCCTGGAGCACCCCTGGGGCGCTGAGCTGTGGCACCACTCCTCTCCCCCGAGGCTCATCCCAGGATCCTGCCGGGCAGCAGGGTGGCCGTGGGGCTTCCAGTGATCCCCCACGTCTGCAGAGCCCCTGGCAGCACGTGGGCAGGTGGCACCGCCGGACCCAGCTGGCCCAGCCCTCCGGCTCTTCCACGTGACACGCCAAGCCTGGCTCGCAGCATTCCCAAAATGCCCACTGGGCTGTTACCAGGGATGGCAGCAAAGCCTCGTCCCCCTCCGTGCCCACCCCTTCTCCCTCTCCCTGTGCCGAGGGCTTGGATTCCATGTTCCCGCTGTGCCTGCCGGGGTCCTGCCCCGCTCCCCCCCGCCCCGTGCCCGGGATCCTGCACAGGAGCGAAAGCTGCAAATTCACAGCTTTTCAGCTGCATCCTAAAAATAAGAGGTTTGGGAAATATCGAGCAAATGAGTGGGAGGATGAGAAGAGGAGGAATTAATGGCCTGGCGCCAGGCAGGCAGCATCTGGGAAGCCCCGGCGTGACAACGTGGCCACCTCGCTGGGCGTCGCATGGGCCTCCGCCCCTGCAGCACGAGGGGCTGCTCCGATGCCACGTCCCTGCCCTATCCCTTCCCATCCCACATCCCTTCCATGGCACCACCATCCCCATCCAGGGCGTCACACCCTGCCCCGGCTCCGTGGCTCACGATGACGGCGCACTGCGGAATGCTGGGGGGGGAGGCCACGCTGCTCGCTTGGCACCTTCTCCCGCTGCCCTTTTCCCGGGAATGCACGCGTTTCCGCTGCCGGTTTGGTGGCTTGGCACACGGAGCCGCTTCTCCATGTGGAGCTGTGGATGTCGGCTTTGATCACCACTTCCAGGGAGCTCAGTGGGAGCTTGGCCTGGGGGGGCTCCCCACAGCTTTGATTTCCCCCCCCAGCGTACTTGGCATCCATGGATCTCGCCGCTGGAATGGGGTGAGTGGGAGGATGCTCCAGATGAGGCTGCCTTACTGAGCAGCTGCCAGGGGGACGCTGCGTCCACAAAAGCTGGGAATTTCGGGGTCTGGATCCAAAAATATGGCCCTGAGAGCCTGGGCAGGGCCATCCTCATTGGGACGCCTGCAGAGAGGTCGGTTCCAGCCGGGGTGCTACAGGTGTGAGGCTCGTTCTGAAGCCTTTGCTCCTCCAAAGCCACTGGCGCTCCATGGAGATTCCAGCCTCTCCATCCTGTGCAGGAGCTGCCTCTTAGGAGAGGAGCTGGAACCATCCCTGGATGCCCCTCGCAGGGGCTTTGCCCTCCCAGCATCGCTCCAGGACCCTGGGCTTTGGCTGAAGGTGACGGCTGAACCATCGAGTGGGTCTGAACCCTGGGATGGGCACAGGGAAACGGAATTGGGGAGGAAACTGGCGGAGCTGCCCTGGAGCCTGAGGGTCTCGCTGTGCCGGGCTCAAGCGAGGCCTATCCTGGAGCGGAGTGCGCACAGGGCCACCAGCATCACAAAGCCACCAAGGTGTCCAGGGCCACCGGGAGGCGCAGGGACACTGGGATGCTCAGGGACACTGCGATGCACAGGGATGCTGGGATGTGCAGGATCACTGGGATGCACAAGGCCACCAAGATGCCCCAGACCACCAAGAGGCACAGGATCACTGGGATGCCCAGGGACGCCAGGATGCTTAGGGACACCAGGATGCTCAGGGACACCAAGTGGATGGCAGAGGCCATGGAGGAGTTGCCGGGAGCAGGCTGGGACACCTCCGGGTGTCCCTGGCATGGGCTCCCACATCCACCATTCCCACACATGCGTGTCGGATCCGTCAGCATCGGCAGCTCTCCCCTCCTTCAGGCGCATCCTGCCGGATCTCCGGCTCTCGCACCGCTGGAGAGGACTAATCCCTCTTGGATCTCCACGCCTCTCCTTGTGCTGGGGTCGGGTTTGAAGTGTTTCCTCACATCCACAAAGGCTGGACCTTGCTTGTGCTCCGGAGGCAGCTAATCCCAAGCCCGCAGGAGCGGCGGATAAAGGAGGACAGGCACGTGACAGCATCCCAAACATTCCCTGTCTCCCGAATATTCCCCATCTCCCACTCCAAGGTGGGCACTGTGATGGGTGCGGGGGGTTCCCTGCTTGTCCGAGGTCTGCCACGGAGACCCTCCCCCCGAATCCAGAGCTCTCTCCACTGGTACAAGGACCCTCTCCCCTGCCATGGGTACCCTCTCCCTGCATCCAGAGCCCTCTCCCCCTGGAACAGGGACCCTCTTCCCTGGCTCCTGCTCAGTCAGCCCCACACAAACCCCACGCTGGAGAGCTGCAGCACTGAGGAGGCAGGTAATCCCCTCATCAATACCGGCCTGGAAAAGTGGGATTATATCCTGTCAAGTGGCATTGAATAGTGATGAAAGAGCCGCAGGGATGTTCCACCCCCTTCCCAGCCTCTGCAGCATCCCCTGCTCCGCCAGCACGTGGGACGGGATTGGGACCTCGATCCCTCCGAGGAAGGATTTGGGGTCTCCGCCTCACGGCCCCCCCTCGCTGTGCCCTTGGGATGAGGCAGGAGCAGCGAAGGCCCGGTGGGATTTGGGATGTGGCCGCAGGGCCCCCGGGGCCGTGGACCCTCAAGTCCCACCCAGTCGTCTCCACGCTCCCGCCTGGATCCGCGCTGGCAGCCGCCGAGATTTATGGAGAGCGGCGGGGAAGGAGGGCCGGCGGCGGCGTAAACAAGCGCCGCGTTTCCACCTTGTCACCCGCTCCCGGGGCCGCGTCCCGGGGCCGCGCAGCTTCCAGCGTCCCCCCTGGATCCAGCTGCCCCAGGGCATCCCATCCCAACCGGCACAGGGACCCCACACCGCGCCCCAGGGCTGGGCACGCGCCAGGACCTCCGAGCGGGCTCCGAGTCTTTAATTAACCGAGTGCTAATTGCCTGGAAAACGAGTCATTTCAGTCATGCTGAGGGCGGCGCAGCCCGGGGGCCGGGATCGCTCCCCCCGCCACCCTGAGGACACGGCGTGATCCCACAGGGAAGGGCCGGACCCACCCCGTGCACAGGGACAGCCCCGGAGCCCCCCAGGCAGGATCCCGCTGGCGCATCCATCAGGATCACGGGGTGACGCCAGGTTTGGGGCTGCGGTGGCACCTCGGCACAGGGAGTTTGGCCCCAGGAACCGGCGCTCACTGATGTCCCGCTCCGGCCACTGCCACGGCCGTGGTGGCTTGGGCAGTGCCCACCCCTTCCCTCGCCTTCTCCTTTGATTCTCTCTCCCCAGATTAATTTGAGGATGAACTTGACCCCCCACGGACCGGAGGATCTGTTGGAGCTCCGGGCTAAACCAGAGGGGTCACGGTGTTCCCGAGCTGGAGCNCCTCCCAGTGCGCCCAGGGGCCGCTTGAACTGGTCGGGGTCCCACCCAAGGAGGGGTGCCCGGCGCTCTCCGGCCGTGCCGGAAAGCTTCCCATTCCCCCGGCAGTTTATCCAGCCGGGGTTTATAAATGTTGGAAATTAAGGGCTGGTCCCAAATTCCCTCCTAGGCAACAGTTGCTATGTGAATTTTATACACAGCTCCTCGTGATCCGGGAGCCATGCAGGAGCTGCCTTCGGATGGAGGGAGCGCGAGTGCTGCAGGGGGGACCTGTCCCCGAAACCACCCCCACCTCAGCCCACCCTCATCTTCTCCTTAAGGAATTTTTACAAATCTCCCCTTCACGGTCACCATCCCCTTTCCTCGCCTGATTCCAGCGGGGATGTGGGAGCCGCAGGTGCCACGGCACGTGCCGGGGGCGATTCCAGAGCCCCGATCCCCCCTCCCAGTCCACTCTGACTCAGCCCGGCCTCGGAGCCGCCGGGAAATTTCGTTACAATAACAAGGTCTGCGGGCGAATTAATTATTAACATTTATTGTTTAATATTTATACTGCAGCACCGCTCCCGGCGCTGCTCCGGCCTCGCCGCCTCCCACCGCCAGCTGGGGCTCCTGCCGTGGACAATCCCATACCAGCGGGCGCAGCGGGATGCGGAGCATCCACAGGGATGCTATGGTGGGAGTCCTGCCCGGAGACAAGGCTGAGCCGGTTTGGGGTCCCACCAGACCCCTCCAAGCCGCCTCGGGTCCGTGTTCTCACCTCACAGCGGTCACTCCGCGTGCTGGCAGCACGGACGTGAGCGGAAGTGCTGGATGCGGTTCAGGGGTCCCTCCCACAATTTCGGGGTCCCCAAGGTTGCCCCCACGGCCAGGCTGGGGAGGAGCAGGTCCGCACTGCCATTTGGGATGAATCCGTGCGGGATTGGCTCACACGGCAGCAGCTGTGGCCTTTGCTGGCCGTGCCAGCGCTCCCAGGGTGCCAGCAGGGATTGAAGCTCCGACCTAGGCTCCCGGGGAGCGCTCGGGGCCGGATTCCTCCCGGTACACACCCCACTGGGAGCCCAGAAGCCACGGAGGTGGCCACTGTGATGGGACGGACACTGCGCGGCGGGGTTGGAGCCTGCTGGACCACGTTCCCTGTGTTTTCCCTCCCTGCACCCCCAGGATTTAGGTCTGACCCCTGCTCTGTGCTCTGCTCCTCCCAGGGACCCCCTCCCGCGACGTCCTCCTGGTCTCAGCCATCATCACCGTCAGCCTTAGTGTCACCATCGTCCTCTGCGGGATCTGCCAGTGGTGCCAGCGGAAAATGGTGAGTGTCCGGCTTCCCTCCCGCATTCCCGGCATCCCGGCATGCCCCCCGTGCCGCCGGGCAGGGGGCAATTCCCGCTTCCAGGGCAGCAGGCAGGTGGAGGCAGCTCCCCGGAGCCGCCGGCTGCAGCTTTTATTTGGGCTCTTCCGGATGTGCTAATGAAATGTTTGGGCGAAACTGTTTGTGTGGCACAAAGGGAAGTTTCCAAATATATGGATATACATTGGTGACGAGCCGGAACGAGCTGGCCCCTGTCCTGCTGGGCACGCTCCTGCCTGGAAAAGCCCCGCGGGAAGGCGGCCAGCCCGTCCCTGGCAGCGCCGGGTGCCCGTGAGCCATTCCTGCCGCCCGCTGTGCATCCCCGCTCCCCTCCCCGATTCCCACTGGAGGCTTGGGACAGCACTCCCTCCTGCCCCGCATCTTTCCTCCTCCTCCTCCTCCTCCTCCTCCTCCTGCTCCTCCTCTCCAGGGAGCAGGACGTGCTCGACCACGTTTCCTTCGCCATCGGAATCGAATCTGGGTCAAGCGCTGCGATGGCAGCGGCGCTTCCCGCGAGGGAGATGCCCACCCCGAGCCGTGGGAAGGCAGCATTCCCTCGGGAATGGGAGAGGGGCTCCGCACGGCGATGAGGCAGCAGGAGGGGCGGCGGGTGGGAAGGGCCCTTCCAGGTGTCACCCGGGGGATGGGGAGATAGAGCTGGCAGAGGAAAAACCACTGGGAAGGAGGAGGCTGGAGCTGGCAGAGGAACAAACAAATGTGAATTGGCCGGGAAGGCGCATCCCAACCGGCCCTCAACAGTGCCCGGAGCCGGAGCGGCTGTGTGGGAATGCCGGCCAAGCCCAGCGGGCCAGCTCCGGGCTGTGCCCACGTGGCCACCGCTGCCATGTCCTCACAAGCCCCGAGCCGCCGCTGCCGGGGACACAGATGTCTGCAGGGTTGGGGGATGATTCCCTCCAGGATGGCCCGTGGGCATCCAGGGAGGTCAGGCATCCCCGTGCCTCCTGGCAGGATTAGCCCGTGGGCATCCGAGGAGGTTCAGGTGTTCTCCTACAGCTCCTGGCAGCATTGGCCCTTGGGCATCCAAGGGTATCCAACATCTCTGCAGCTCCCGGCAGGGTTAGCCTTTGGGCATCCAAGATTCCTTCCGATCAGAGCATGGGCATCCAAGTTCCAACATCCCTGCAGCTCCCAGCAGGATTAGCCCACGGGCATCCAAGGAGATCCAGGTGTTCCCCTGAAGCTCCTGGCAGGATTAGCCCATGGCTGCCCAAGGACACTGTGCTGAGGGTCCAGCAAGCCAAGGAGGTGGCTCCATGTGGATCTGAAGAGGTTGGGAAGAAGGAGAAAGGAGAAACATTCCCATTCCATGGGCAGGCTACATGCAGGCCTGGCTCCTGAGATCCAGGACTGGAGTGATAGAAGTTTTCCACCCCATCCTGCTCCAGCAGCTGCTCCCATCCCACCTGCTTGGAGTATCCTCGGCTCCCAATTGTTGGATAATTGGCATTAATTGGCTCCTGCCCACCCTGGCTCGGAGCAGCGCTCGGAACCTGCCGGAGTGCCCTGATTACCAGCCCCAGTTAGGAGCCAGCTCCAGCTTCATTATCCTATGGCAGCGCTTCCCTGGCGCTGGGAAAGGTGAACTCAATTAATTCAGGCCCAATTAGGCCTAAAATTATCTGCTCCTTCCCAGTGAGGCCATGGAATGGGATGCTGGCGGTGGTGGCCGTGCTGTCCTTGGGGTGACGCAGGGCACAAGCCCCCAAGGACCGAGGGATGGAGCCTTTGGGAATTTTGCTTCCTGGATGGAGCCTGGAAACCGTAAGGGAAAGGGCAAAATCCAGGTCAAACTCTCCAGGTGCTGGCACTGGGATACTCCGGGGGTTCTCTGCCACCCCCTGACCCCCCCTCTCCTCTCTTTTCCACAGGGGAAGCGTTACAAGACTTCCCTGGAGACCGTGGGAACTCCGGATTCCAGCCGAGGCCGCAGCGAAAAGAAAACCATCAAGTAGGTGCCAGGATGGGGGGGGGAGAGGAAGGACACATGTGGCCACGCCTTCTCCCAGTGGGAGAGGGGCTCCGGGAGACTGGGAGAGCTGGTGGGTGTCTCCAGCATCCTTGTGTATCCCACCGAGCCGTGGGCACGACGAAGTCACGGGAACCTCGGCGTGGGTGTCCCCAGGGATGCTCTGGGCCCGGGCGTGCGGATCCCGAGCCCTGCCCTGCGGGGCTGGAATGGCTCTGCGTCCCACGGGCATTCCATGGAGGAAGGAGAGTGGAGCTGGGGCATCCCACAGTGCTGGGTAGGGAGCAAAGCAGAGGCTGGAAGCTGAGGGGTTTCTCCTGTGTATCCCAGATCCAGCGCTACCCCTCCGCAGGTCTCCAGAGAGGAGGGAGCTGGACCACCAGGAGGGAAGTAGCTCCTGCCTGGAATAAGCCTATGGAAAACCTCCTCCCATGGCTGGCCTGGGTGTTATCGGGGTGCAGGGGTGCCTCGGGTACCTGGCCGGCTGCTCCCAGCCAACCAGGATGAGCTGGAAGCAGAGCAGGAGGCGCATCCTGCCCAGTGTCACAGCACAGACGGCTTTCCCAAACTCCAATACATTCCCTACAGCCGGGATCCGCCCGGAGCTGCAGGTGGGCACTGGGGGCTTTTCCAGCCTCCCAGCACCAGCGGGGAGCTGCTGGGCCCCCCAGCCCCTGGTGGCTTCCCAGAGCCAGGAGGTCCAGGTTCTGTGCCGGCAGCAGGCCGGCTCCGCAGGAAGGGATCCGCAAGGGAAGGGATCCAGAAGGGAAGGGATCCAGAAGGGAAGGGATCCGGAAGGGTCTCCAACACGCAGCAGTGTCATGGTTAACCAAGCGCTTCCAGGACCCGGCTGCTGAGCAGGCGAGGACACGCGGACGCCCGTGCCGAGGGCGCACGGACACACATTTGGGAACGCCGTGCCGGCACCGCGCTCGCCGCCACCTCCCTAACCCCCCACATCCTTCTCTCCTTCCCAGCCGGTGGAGCCGCCCGCTTCTGTCTCTCCACAGCTCTTCCCATCCACCCATCCATCCTTCTGTCCGTGTCCTTGTGTGTGTGTGTGTGTGTCGGTGTCCGAGGGGTGGGCTCCCCATCTCTCTCCACAGGATCCTGGCGCTCCGGGGGCAGAGGGCTGCTTTTCCTTCCCTCTCGCAGGAATTCAGCTTCTCTCTCTTGTATTTCCCTTTTCTTTCTCCCCTGGAATCCGGCCGCTGTAGCGATCTAGACAGAGACTTTTGGAATAACAATGACAACACAGTGCAGCAGAAATGGAGCTCCTACCCTCCCAAGGAGTTTATCCTAAACATTTCTCCTTACGCTCCGTACGGTGATCCGCGCCTTTCCCTCAAGTGAGTCTCTCCTTACCGGGTTTGCTCCGTGTAGTGAGTATATGGGCAGCACCCACTCGCCTTCCTCCTCCTCTTCCCCTCCTCCTTCTCCTCCTCCTCCCGCTCCCGGGCTCCCCGCACGCCACCCCATGGGCCGTCCCATGGAGACGAGCAACCCCTCCTTCCCGCATTCCCGGGGCCGGCCGGGATCTCCCTCCAGGACGGGGTTGCGCGTTGGGGGCACCCCCTCGGCGCGGGGACGGGTCCCCCCGGGGCTGGGCTGCCGGCGAGCGGGACCCCCCTTCCCGACCCCTCTCCCTCCTCCGCCCTTTCTCTTGGATGTTTTGCCGAGGCCCCCGCGCACCCCGCGGCCAGGACCCCCTTTTTTTTTTGCAGTGCTGATGTCTCTCTTTCTCTCTCTGTCTGTCTGTCCGTCTCTCGTCCGTCTGCCCCTTCCGGCTCTGTCGCCCTCCCCTCATTCCCCGACGGCTCCCCACGTTTTTCCACGTCCATCCGTGTGTCCGTCCGGCTCCTTTCGTGTCTGTCTTGGGGGGGTCCGGCCGCCGGCCCGGCCCAGTGGCTCTCTGTTATCAGGGGCCAAGCTGACGGCGTCGGCCGCCGCCGGGCTGTCCGGGGACCGCGACGGCCGGCCCGGGGACAAGCAGCGGCTCGGCGAGGATGGAATGAGGAGCAGCGTGTCCGCCCACAGCGAGCCCGGAGCGGGAAAGGCGGCACGGGGCCGCTGGCACACGGTGCAGAGCCACTTGGCCGCAGGGAAGCTCAGCCTGTCCAAGTGAGTGAGCACGGCACGGTCCGGCACGGCACGGCCACGGACACGGCCAGAGGGCCCGGGCGCCCGCTCCCCGCTGCGGATGCGCTTGGATGGGGGCCACCAACAGGTCCCCGGGGCCGCCAGCAGGTCCCCAGGACCACCGTGCCGAGGGAGAGGAGGAGTTCCCGTTCTCCCAGCGGTGTTTTGGCTCAGGGGCAGCAGACGAGGCCGCCGGGCAGGAGCAGCACCTTTGAGTGCTGTCCCCAGCGTATTTCCAGCGCTGAGGGTGCCTCTGCCTAGTCCCCGTGGGAAGCGGCTCAGCATTCCCAGCTCGGCTTCTCAGGGCAGGCGGCGCTACCTCGGCCTGTCCCAAAGGCAGGGGTTGCTGTCCCATGCTCCCATCCCTTAGGGACAATCAGGGACAGAGTGCGGCATCTCCCCTCCGTGCGCTCCCCTGACTCCCGGCACAGCCACGGGACCCGGCGCCGGCACCGCCACCTGACGCCGAGAAAAGTTGGGGGAAGTCCGGACCTGATCAGATTTACGGAAAATCGGAGCTCTGGCAGGCTCTGCAGGGCTCCGGGCCGGGGTGGGGGTCTCGGCGAGACCTTTCACTGCGGGCAGCGTCGTGGCTCTGCCGGGGGGTGACGGGGCTGTGCCGGCTGTGGGCTCCGTCCGGCGTTCTCGGACGGTTCTCGGCGCCGGGATGTGGCAGCCCGGGGGTCCCGGCAGCAGCGCCGGCGCCCCGGGAGAGCTGGGTGGCACCGCCCGTTCGGCGTGAGGCTGCTGCGCTCCAGCTGCGCACCGGGTAGCAGGAGGGAGAGGCGAGGAAAAGCGGGAGCGGCGCAGCCTTCAGCCGTCCCCAGATTCGGGGGAGAAACAAATCCCGTTGGGAATCCGGACAGACGGACGGGCTGGCGCGGGCGGCGAGGGCAGGGTTAAGGGGATGTGGCGGAGCATCCTGTTTTCCAGCATCCCTTTGGCGCAGAGCCGCCGGGATCGGGGTGTCCCGGGGGTCCAGGCCGAGGTTCTGGCTGTGCCGGTGCCAGGGGATCCATCCGGGCACGGGCAGGGCGCGGTGCCGCCTGGCACGGCGCTGGAGGAGCCCGCGCCTCCAGCTGGCGCGGGGCCGACAGGAGCCAGATTTAGTTTCCTGTGACTGAGAGGTTGTAAATTGAACTAATTTAGGATTCGATAGGAAAATGAAAGGAGGTCGGCGGCGGCGCCGGGGGGGAGGCGGCAGCGTCCGGGCAGTGCCTTCGGCCCCGGCCGTGGGGCTCCGTCCATCCCTGCTCTCCGCTCCTCTCCACTCCCTCCCCTCCTCTCTCTCTTTCTTCCACCTCTGGCTCTTTCTTCACCTCTTTTTTTGTTGTTTTTTTGGAGCTGTTTATCCCTCCCCGCTCCCTCTCCATCCCCGCTGCTGGCATTGCACGATGGCGCAGCTTCGCCCCGCGGTCCCAGCCGGCGGCGCCGGGACCGGGACGGGTTCCGCGGCTGCTGCTCAAGGCCGCTCCTCGGTGCCAGGCCGTAGTCCCGGGGCGACTTTCCTTCCCTGATCTCGTGGCCACGAGCTTGCCAGGCTGCCGTGGGCAATCCGGCACGGCTGCATGAGCTGTGCCACGCATGTGCTGCATGGCCAGTGCCGGCCAGCGCCGCTTCCTTGGGGCATCCCGCCTGCTCTCCCCGCTCCGCCGCCCACACGAAGCCCGACCGCCCCGGGCCGGGCTGCTCCGCTCTCCGTGTCCCACCAGAGCCGCGTCCGTATCCCCCAATCCCATGATCTCCCACCCCGGTGGGAGCCTGGCTTGGCCCTGGGGACGCCTGGCTGGAATGTCACCACCACGGGGGTTCGGCCCCCGCCGCTGCGCTGCGGGATTCCCCCCTTCCCGCAGCGTCCCGCAGCGAGGGGATGGGACGCCGAGCCCCCGCGGCGCCGCTGCTGGGTGCTGGGCTGGACTGGGAGGGACTGGGGCGCTGCGATGGGCTGGCTGGCAGCACGTGAGCGGGCGCCACGGGATTTGCCTCCACGCAGCAGCCTAATTATCCCGCAGAGCAGGTCGGCCGGCGTGCTGGGAAGGCGCCGGCGGAGCGGCGGCCGCGGGAGCGGGTGGGCATCCGGCCCTGGCGAGCCCCCCGGGAGGCAGGATGGCGGCGGGCCGAGCCCCCCCCGCC
>VXBT01003527.1:36696-49462 GCA_013400235.1 Oriolus oriolus | reverse complement strand
CCAGGGGGGGTTTTGGGGCACCGGGAAGGGATTTGGAGTACGGGGAGGGTTTGGGGGTAGGGCGGGGTTTGGGGGTCAAGGGAGGGTTTTGGGGTCCGAGAGGGTTTTGGGGTACCGGGGTTTCTGGGATACCGGAGGGTTTTGGGATCCTGGGGGGCTTTGGGGTAGAGGGAGGAATAAAGTGCTCCTGAAATCCGTAATAGGAGTGAGAGGGAGTGGGATTTGGGGGAGCTGCGGGAGCCCCAAGAGCCCTAGGAGTGCTGGGCGTGGCGGGAAGAGACCCCAGGAATGAGGATTCCTAAGGAAAGAGTGGGAAGAGCATCCCTGGGGAAAAACACGGAGTGCAGGCTGAGAGAAGGCAGTTGGCCGAGAGTATGGAAGGAACGTGCTGGGATTTTGGGATGCTCCAGGCAGGCTGTGGGAGTGCAGCCTGGCACCCCGAGGTGCCAGCTGATCCCTCCTCCGGGATTCCTTCCCGCTTTTCCCAGGACACTTCACCTCCGCGGAGGACCTGAACCTGCTGATTGCCAAGAACACCCGGCTGGAGATTTACGTCGTGACGGCCGAGGGGCTCCGGCCCGTCAAGGAAGTGGGAATGTACGGAAAAACCGCCGTCATGGAGCTCTTCCGCCCCAAGGTGGGTGCTGGGAGGGCAGGGACGGAGCTGTGCCCGCCCGGGCGGGGTGGGGTGGGAGTTTTTCCCACTGGGATTTGCACTGTGCGGGTTTTTTCGGGCAGGGGGAGAGCAAGGATTTGCTGTTCATCCTGACGGCCAAGTACAACGCCTGCATCCTGGAATACAAGCAGAACGGGGATAACATCGACATCATCACCCGTGCCCATGGAAACGTGCAGGTGAGTGGGAATGCTGCGCCTGGAATGGGAATGCTGTTCCCTAGGGATGGTTTTGCCTTGCTGCTGCAGCAGGGGGTTGGATTTCTGTCGTGCTGTTGGTGGTTCCTGGGATGGGTCACCTGCAGCCATTCCAGATGTTTCTGGAGTTGCTCTTAGTCTCTGTGAGGATTCATGGAATTCTGGGATGGTTTGGGTTGGAAAAGGGAGCTTAAAGCTCATCCAGTTTTCTTCCACGGGCAGGGACACCTTCCACTATCCCAAGCTGCTCCAAGCCCCATCCAGCCTGGCCTTGGACCTTTCCAGGGATCCAGGGGAGCCACAGCTTCTCCAGAAAATCCATCCCAGGGCCTCACCAACCTCACAGGGAAGGGTTTCTCCCCAGTATCCCATCTCAACCAACATGTGGAATCCTGGAATGGTGTGGGATGGAAGGGACTTATGGATCATCATTCCACCCCTTGCCATGGACACTTCCCACTAGACCAGGATGCTCCAAGCCCTGTCCCCATGGATTCAGCCGTATTCTTGGGAGATCCTGTGGAATGACAAATTAAATTTAAGGAAAATAAAAGCCTTAACTCCTTGTAAGGCCGAATTTTCCCCAGGAAACGAGTTCTGTGGGAATTTGTGGTGAAGGTGTGTGGTGTGGGAGCTCTGCCAGGTGTGGCAGCTGGAAAGGCGTCTCCTCCTTAGGCTTGGTGGCTTCCCAGCTGGAATTTCCAAGCCTGTTGGGAAGTGTGCAAGGAGCCATTCCTCACCTGAGGGCTGGCAGTCCCTGTCCCTGTTTTTCAGGGATATTTTCCCGGCGCTTACCACCTTTTTCTTTCCCCTGTCCGTGGAATTCTCCCTCAGGATCGCATCGGCCGCCCCTCAGAGACCGGGATCATCGGGATCATCGATCCTGAGTGCCGGATGATCGGGCTGCGGCTCTACGATGGCCTCTTCAAAGTCATCCCCCTGGATCGGGAGAACAAGGAATTAAAGGCCTTCAACATCCGCCTGGAAGAGCTCCAGGTCATCGACGTGAAATTCCTTTACGGCTGCCAAGCTCCCACCATCTGCTTCGTCTACCAGGTGCCTGCTTATCCATGGATAACCAAGGTTTTCCAGAGGGGGGATGAGTCCAGCTCCTCCAGGTCCAGCTTTTTTCCAACTCTGGGAGGGAGGCAGCAACGCTTTCCCATGGGATTCCTGGGCAGCTCTGCCTTGGATGGGAATGTTCCCGTGTTAAACCCCCAGGAGGAGCTTAGGGATCTTTCCAGCAAGTGGATTGGATCCAGAACCAGTCATTTTCCATGGTGAGGCTTCAGCTTTTCCTTAAAAAACAAGGCAACAACTTGCTCCGCATTTTTGGGATGCGATTCCAGGCATGCAAGGAGGATCCATAACCTCTCCCTTCACCTGGCTCCTCACGGAGGGAGCATTCCAGGCCTTCTCTGGATGCCTGCTTTGATCCAAAGAGCCTTTGCCATGCTGACTCAGCGAGGGATTAGCTTTCCTTTGTTAAATTCCAGGCTATCCCGGGCTTAGCTGAAGTCCCACGCTGGCAGCGACTCCGTTATTCACTGTTTGGGCACTGCTGGATCCCCCCCACCCAAACTTCCTGCAGGGAAGAAACCCCTTTGTCACCACATCCCTGGAGTTTGGGGGAACAGTTGGAAAAGCGCTTTTCCAACCTTCATGATTCCAGGATTCCATGTCAAAACAACTTGGATGCTTGGAGCAGGAGCAGGATGTCAGTTCTGAATCACAAAGCTCGAGATTGTTTTGATCCCTGCCTGGGGAGAGCAAGATGTTTCCAAGCTGTTTCCAAGCTGTTTCCTTGGTTCTTTCTCAATTTATTCCCCATTATCCCAGGATTTGGTTTGAACAGGACAGCAGGGGCTGGCATAATTTTTGGGAAGTTCTGAAACCAGGGGAGAGTATGATAAAAAAAGCCCTGAATTCCTGAACATTTGCAGGAGCTGGAGGAGGGGGTGATATTCTGTAGTGCCACTTGTTCCCAGCTTGTCAGAGGAACACAAATCCCAGGAAATCAGCTGTAAAACAATGGAAAAACACCTCCCAGTCCCTTCTGGCACAGGGATTTCCTCAGGGGGGTATTTATATATGGAAAAACCCGGGAGAGCAGTGGCGTGTGGATGTGAGGGAGGATGGGGAGGTGGGAAGCCTCAGCAGCTCCCTGGAATGGCGTTTTCGCAGGAGAGGAGGTGGAATCTCCTCACTTCTGGAATCTCATCCACCTGTGGCTTCTTTTCCAGGACCCCCAGGGCCGCCACGTGAAGACGTACGAGGTGTCCCTGCGGGAGAAGGAGTTCAACAAAGGCCCTTGGAAGCAGGAGAACGTGGAAGCCGAAGCCTCCATGGTCATCGCAGGTTGGGATGAGCTCGTTTGTAAAAGATCTTCCCGTGTTTTTCCAGCTGGATGGCTGCGTTTTTCCAGGTGGGATCTCTCATGTTTGTTGTGTGTCCCGCAGTGCCAGAGCCCTTCGGAGGCGCCATCATCATCGGGCAGGAATCCATCACCTACCACAACGGGGATAAATACCTGGCTATCGCTCCTCCCATCATCAAGGTGAGGGGATCCAGGGCTGCATCCCAAAAAATCCCGCCTTTCCCAGGCCTTCCAGCCGGGAATTCCAACCCCTCTTGTCCCAGGTGCCGTCTAACAGCACTACTTACTTGGACTTCCAGAGGTTTGGCTTCCCGGTCACTGAGGGACATCCATGATCCCCTGTGTGCCTCCACTTCCTGTGGAGTTCTTGGAATTTTGTTTGGGCCCCGGGGAACAGGATTAATTAGGAATTAGTGCATGGTCTGGGCACAGTTCCAGGGCGGAGCCTGATTTCGTTTCAGGCAGTGGAAAACATGGATGAGACCCTCGGACACTTTTTGAGAGGAGAAAAGGCTTGGAGATTTTGGGACAGCAATTGGACACGTGGGTTTTGTGGGAATAACAGGCCACTTCCCACATTTCATCGGAGCGGGAAGCACCAATGGCATGGCTGAGGTGCTGCTCTGAGCTGAAAGAGGGCTGGAATTGCCATCCAAAGGTCCTTTTAAGATGGAAATAAGGACAGGCTAAAAATCCTTGGTGGAAGAAACGGGAATATTGGTGCCTCAAGGTCTCAGTCCACTCCTGGAGCTCTGGAATGGGGAATCTGGGATACTGGATCTGGGAGTGCTTCACCTGCACTGACCTTTTGGGGACCAGTTTGGGGGCTGTTCCAGTGGAATCCTAGAATTCCCTGCTTTCCCTGCAGCAAAGCACCATCGTGTGCCACAACCGCGTGGATCCCAACGGATCCCGGTATTTGCTGGGAGACATGGAAGGGCGGCTCTTCATGCTGCTCCTGGAGAAGGAGGAGCAGATGGATGGCACTGTCACCTTGAAGGACCTGCGTGTGGAGCTGCTGGGAGAGGTAGGAATCACCTGGGCCATGCCTGGGATTCTCCCAAGTCGGGAAAGGCTCTATTTAGGTGTGAGTGGGAATTTTGGAGCCTGGGCAGGTGACGCTTCCCATTTGTCACAGCTCCGATTTGTTACTTCCTGGAAAATTCCCTTTGTGGGCACTAAAATTTACATCTCCTTCCCATTTTTTTTTCCTGGTACTTGCACTGGGAGGAGCTTGGACTCTGTGGGATTTATGAAGGGATCAAATCCCCTTCCCACGCCCGGGGTTTTCCTGTTGGATAACAGCTTAGTGGTGGAAGGTGTGTGTGTGCGTGCGTGCCAGGACCTTTCCCTGCCACATCCCCCCTGCCTCTTCCCGCTTCCCAGACATCCATTGCCGAGTGCCTGACCTACCTGGATAACGGAGTGGTGTTCGTTGGCTCCAGGCTTGGAGATTCCCAGCTCGTGAAGGTACGTGGCAGCTCCTGGTCCTGTGTTCCCACGGGACTCAATTTCCAGCATGACCCGGAGATGTGGATACATTTTCCCGTCTTCTCCGCGCCCGCCCTTTCCCTGTCCTGCTCCTTGAAAAGCAAAAAAGTGATTCCAGTGTTTATTCCCAGCTCAATGTGGACAGCAACGAGCAGGGATCCTATGTGGTGGCCATGGAGACCTTCACCAACCTCGGGCCCATCGTGGACATGTGCGTGGTGGACCTGGAGAGGCAAGGCCAAGGCCAGGTAACATCCCTGCTTTTCCCTCCTCACTGCTGGGAATTTTGGGCTGGGTGCGTCCATAAAATCATAGAATGCCAGAATGGTTTGGGTTGGTTGGAAGGGACCGTAAGGATCATCTCACTCCATGGACACGGACACCTTCCACTATCCCAGGTTGCTCCAAGCCCTGTCTGACCTGCCCTTGGTGGATCTTTCAGGTCCCTTCCAACCCAAACCATTCCAGAATTCCATGATTCTAGAATGGGTTCCCCATTTCCATGATCCCAGAGAGGAGTGGGAGAGCTTCCCAGCCACGGCTGGTAAAGTCCATCTGCTTTTTCCCTCAGCTCGTCACCTGCTCTGGGGCCTTCAAAGAGGGATCACTGCGGATCATCCGGAACGGCATCGGGATCCATGAGCACGCCAGCATCGACCTGCCGGGAATTAAAGGTGCGGGAGGTGTTCCACAGCCTGAGAGGGGACATGGCGGGCACGGATGAGGCTGGGATGTGGAATTGTGAGGAACTGTGTGAGGAATTGTGGCCTCCTTGTTGCAGGATTGTGGCCACTGAGGTCGGATCCGCACCGGGAGACGGACAACACCTTGGTGCTGTCCTTTGTTGGCCAGACCAGGTAAAGGTGGGATGAGCCAATCCAGGTGCTCAGCCCCGTGTCGGAGCAGGAATTAATGGGAATTCCCTCCCCTGCTCAGGGTTCTGATGTTGAACGGAGAGGAAGTGGAAGAGACGGAGCTCACGGGATTTGTGGATGACCAGCAGACGTTCTTCTGCGGCAACGTGGCACATCAGCAGCTGATCCAGGTAATTCCAGCATGAGGAAAACATGGATGTGGCTCTCCTGGTGCCACATGGATCGTGGCTTATCCAGGGCAGGGGTTGGAGTGCTTCCCTGAGCCGATGGGATCAGCAAACAGGATCCTGGGTCTGTGTTTCTAAGGGACATGGAAAGAGGAAGGTTCTTGCTGTGCCACCCACCTTGGAAACGCTGTTTTCCATGATTTTTCCTGTCTCTGTTTCCAGATCACCTCTGCCTCGGTGCGACTGGTCAGCCAGGAGCCCAAATCCCTGGTGAGCGAGTGGAAAGAGCCCAATGGGAAGAACATCAGCGTCGCTTCCTGCAACAGCAACCAGGTGGTGGTGGCTGTGGGAAGAGCCTTGTACTACCTGGAAATCCAGCCCCAGGAGCTCCGGCAGATCAGGTGAGCCCACATCCTGAGGGCTCTTGGGATGCTGGGATTTGGGATCCAGGCAGACACCCGTCCCCCCTCCTTCCTCGCAGCTGCACGGAGATGGAGCACGAGGTGGCCTGCCTGGACATCACCCCCCTGGGAGACTCCAACGGGATGTCCCCGCTCTGCGCCATCGGGCTCTGGACCGACATCTCCGCCCGCATCCTGAAGCTGCCGTCCTTCGAGCTGCTTCACAAGGAGATGCTCGGAGGAGGTAGGAGCCTCCCAAGGGTGGCAGGGGTCACTGGCCGTGTCCTGAGCGACCTCATCCAATCATCCATCTCTTTTCCTGCTTCCCACAGAGATTATCCCTCGCTCCATCCTGATGACCACCTTCGAGAGCAGCCACTACCTCCTGTGTGCCCTGGGGGACGGAGCTCTCTTCTACTTCGGCCTCAGCCTTGAGACAGGTGACCTTTTCCCTTCCTTTCCAGTTTTTTGGGAGAGATCCTCCCTGCTTACCCAGCCTCGTGCTCAGGCAGGACTGGCTGTGGGCTGGGGGACTCCTCCAGCATGCCGGAGGAAGGAGACGGATTCTTCAATCCAGAATGTGCCCTCCCCACGCTCCTTTTTTCCCTTGAGGTGTTGTGGCAGATCCCAATCTCTTTTCCCTTGGAATCCAGGCTTGCTGAGTGACAGGAAGAAGGTGACCCTGGGCACGCAGCCCACGGTGCTGAGGACGTTCCGCTCCTTGTCCACCACCAACGTGTTCGCCTGCTCCGACCGCCCCACCGTCATCTACAGCAGCAACCACAAGCTGGTCTTCTCCAATGTCAACCTCAAGGAGGTCAACTACATGTGCCCCCTCAATTCCGACGGATATCCCGACAGGTGAGCCCACCACAAATTCCTGTTCCTGAGGAATCTGGAGCAGAGGGAGGTCCTTGCTGTTTCACCCAGTGTTTTCCGTGATCTTTTTCCCACAAGTTTGGCCTTGGCCAACAACAGCACCCTGACCATCGGCACCATTGATGAGATCCAGAAGCTGCACATCCGCACTGTTCCCCTCTACGAGTCGCCCAGGTGAGGCTTCCTGGGATCTGAGTGCTGCGCTGCACGGGACAAGGGTTGGGGTGACATTGCCATCCCAGGAGCAAACAAACAGCTCTTGTTGCTTCCAGAGCTCTTGGAGCGGCCTTTCCCGGCTCTCCCACCTACATGGCTCTGTTTATCCCGCAGGAAGATCTGCTACCAAGAGGTATCCCAGTGTTTCGGGGTGCTCTCCAGCCGGATTGAGGTGCAGGATGCCAGCGGGGGCACCACGGCACTCAGACCCAGCGCCAGCACCCAGGTGAGATCCCAGGCTGGGTCATCCCTGCACTGTGGGGATCAGAATTCCTGGTCCGGGTTTTCCTTGATGGTCCTCCCTTCCAAAGCTTCCAAAGCTGTGAGTCCAGTCCAGTTCCTCAGCTGGGGAGGAATGGGATGGTGGGATCTCTCCGAGGAGGTGGCACAGCCACGGTTCCACCTGATCCCCTTTACTTTTGGGCACTGCTCCTTCCATATCCCATACAGGCTTCTGTGTGGTCTCCAAGGTTTTCCTTATTCCCAGAAATCCAGCTCTGGAAGCCACAGCTCTGTGTAAACTCATATCAACACCATCACTCAGTCCTGCAGGAGCAGGGAGTGTGTCCTTCTACTCATTCCTTGCTTCACCTTGCTCTCCCATCCCTTTTCCCGCTCCCTTGCTGCCCGGGGCTGTGTGGATATCCCAAGTAGCACCGGGATGTGACGGATTTTCCCGTTTCCCAGGCCTTGTCCAGCAGCGTGAGCACCAGCAAGCTGTTTTCCAGCAGCACGGCTCCGCACGAGACATCCTTCGGAGAGGAGGTGGAAGTGCACAACCTGCTCATCATAGACCAGCACACCTTCGAAGGTACCTGTCCCATCCCAAAATCCAGCTCTTCCCACCCTGGAGAAGCCCAGGGGAGCTTCAGCCAAAGCATTTTCCTGGAGGGACATCAGCCGTATTTAGGGAATACCAATTTTTGACAGCACAAGGTGGCGGGGAATAGGGCAGGGGATCTCTAGGATGTGTCTTAAGCTTTCAGCTTAAGGACTTTGGGATCCCGGTTATTTCTCCCTTTCCCACTTTTTTTTTCCCAGTGCTCCATGCTCACCAATTCCTGCAAAATGAGTACGCCCTCAGCCTGGTCTCCTGCAAGCTGGGGAAGGATCCCAACACCTACTTCATCGTGGGCACTGCCATGGTGTATCCCGAGGAAGCGGAGCCCAAGCAGGGCCGGATCGTCGTCTTCCACTACTCCGATGGTAAGAACGAGGTGTTCTCAGCTGGAAAAATCCCGCTTTATTTGGTGGGAGATCAGGGATGAGCTCCTCAGGCCCCAGAGAGCTTGTGTGCCAGGAGCAGGCAGTTTTACCCAAGGAATTTGCTGTTGGGATTTGTATGTACTGCGTTCCCTTTCCCCCCCGTCTCCTAGAGAAGCCCAGGAATCCCTCACCAGCCCTGGATCCTGGGATTTGCTTTGTGCCCCTCAGAGAGAGTTTTCTGGGAAGCAAAATTCAGGGGGCAGCTCAGCTGAACTTTCCCACCCTTTGGATAAACAACCCGAGTAATGCCAGGCTTTATTCCAGGGAAGCTGCAGAGCCTGGCTGAGAAGGAGGTCAAGGGAGCTGTGTATTCCATGGTGGAATTCAATGGGAAGCTGTTAGCCAGCATCAACAGCACGGTAAGCGAGACCCTGGCTTTTTTTGGGAGCGTGTTTGTGAACCTGGATGTCAGCCAGGTGTCTGTTGAGGGGTGCATCCCGCGTGGAGTATCCCGATCCGTGTCCCGTCCTGCAGGTCCGCCTGTACGAGTGGACGGCGGAGAAGGAACTGCGCACGGAATGCAACCACTACAACAACATCATGGCCCTGTACCTGAAAACCAAGGGGGATTTCATCCTGGTGGGAGACCTCATGCGCTCCGTGCTGCTCCTGGCCTACAAACCCATGGAAGGGAATTTCGAGGAGGTACGGAAGCGGCGCCGGGAATCCGTTCCGACAGCTCTGGGCATGGGGAATGGTGTTGGAGGGGATAAAAGGAGGAGTTTGGCTCGACTGGATGAGGTTTGACACGGACCCCTGTGGTTTGTGGAGGGATGGATCCGTCAGTTTCCAGGGAACTGGCTGTGGGAAGAGCAGCTGGTGCCTAGTGGGTGGGAGGTGCCATCTGGGATGCCTGGTGTCCACTTGGAATGGGGGTTGAAAATGCTGGAGTGGCTCTGGCACGGGCTGCTCCACGCTTTCCCAGGATGTTAGCCAAGTGCCTCTTGGACCAGGACCATCTCCAGGAGTGCCTTTCCTGCTCAGCTGCTTCCTGGAGCAGAGAGGGACAGGCTGGATCCCGCCTCACTCCTGAATATTGGTGTTGGGTGGGATGAGGATGCAGGATCCAAGGCCAAGCCACCTGGACACAGCGTGTTCCCTTCTTGGCCCCTTCCAGATTGCCCGGGATTTCAATCCAAACTGGATGAGCGCCGTGGAGATCCTGGATGATGATAATTTCTTGGGAGCGGAGAACGCTTTCAATCTGTTCGTGTGCCAGAAGGACAGGTGAGCTGGATGGGATGGATTGGGAATGGGATGGGATGGGATGGGATGGATTGGGAATGGGATGGGATGGGATGGGATGGGATGGGATGTGACAGCACGTGCTGGGAGGGATGGGGCGACGGGATCTTCAGGAAAACTGGAGGGGCATTCCCAGCTTTTAGGAGCAAGGGAAAGCTTTGGAGCACTCCCATCTGGGACTGAGCAGAGCGTTTGGGATTCCAGCGCGGCCACAACGGATGAGGAACGGCAGCATCTGCAGGAAGTGGGATTATCCCATCTGGGAGAGTTTGTCAATGTCTTCTGCCACGGATCCCTGGTCATGCAGAACCTGGGAGAGACTTCCACACCCACCCAGGGATCCGTGCTCTTCGGCACCGTCAATGGAATGATCGGTAAGGAGCAGGGCCTGAGGATTCCCTGCAGAATCTTGGAATGGTTCGAGTTGAAAAGCTCATCCAGCTCCACCCCCTGCCGCATTCTGAGCCCCGTGTCCGTTATTCCCATGCAGGCCTGGTGACATCCCTGTCGGAAAGCTGGTACAACCTGCTCCTGGACATGCAGAACAGGCTCAACAAAGTCATCAAGAGCGTGGGGAAGATCGAGCATTCCTTATATCCTTTGGCATTCCAGCCAGGAGCCGGTGCCGGGTGGGGCCAAGCAGCTGGAGAGGGTGGGAGCGGGTTTGCCGGCGCCCTCAGAAATCATGGAATTAAGGCTTGGAAAGCCCTCTGAGACCACAGAGTCCAACCATTAACCATGTCCAGGGCTGGTGTTATTCCCTGTGGGTTCGGCTCCTTGACAGCAGCACCTGGAGATCATTCCACACCGAACGGAAGACGGAACCAGCCACGGGATTCATCGACGGGGACCTGATCGAGAGTTTCCTGGACATCAGCAGGCCCAAGATGCAGGAAGTGGTGGCAAACCTGCAGGTGAGCTTGGGAATGCGGCCTTGGATCCTTCAAGGACCTTATTTGGGAATCCAGGCTCAGTAAATCACGGAATTGTAGAGTTATGGAATGGTTTGGCTGTGAAGGGTCTTAAAGACACCTCCCACTAGACCAGGCTGCTCCAAGCCTCGTCCAACCTGGCCTGGAGCATTTCCAGGGATGGGGAAGCCACAGCCTCTCTGGGAAATGCTAAATCCACACCTTCCCCAATGATCTGGGAATGTTTTCTGGTACTTGCCAATGTCTCCAATGCCTTTTCCTCCCCACGCAGATCGATGATGGAAGCGGGATGAAGAGGGAAGCCACCGTGGACGACCTGATAAAGATCGTAGAGGAGCTGACCCGGATCCATTAGCAGGATTTGGGATCGTTCCCTACCCCTTCCCTCCTCATGGAGCAAGAGAATCCTTCCCCAGCTGTGCCCAATACTGGCGGCAGCGGCCGGAGGGGGACGGAATCTCACAGGGGGAGCAGCTTGTTAGGAATTTGGGTGGGGGGTGTCGGTCATCTCCTGCTGGGATTCATGGATTCTGCGGACTTGGCTGTGCCCAGAACTGTCCCTTTCCTTGGGTGATCCACTGGGATCTGATGCCCTCACCTCGATTCCCTTTTCCCTGGTGTCCTTAGATATTTTATTACTTTTCTTGGCTTTTGGTTTCGCTTTTGATCCTGGTTTGTTTTTTTTTTTCTGATTCCTTGTGGTTTTTTTGAAAGAGGAATCAAAGCTGGAGGAGCAGCTGAGGCTGGAGCCGAGTGGGATAACTCTCTCTCCATAGGATCCATGCCTTGCTCAGGGAGGGAAGTTCTGGGAAGTTCAAGCTGTTGCTGATTTCGGAGTTTTACCAAATAAAGTAGTCCAAGAGGAAATATCCGTGTCCTTGGTTCTGGGATTTTGGGGACACCTGTTTTCCAGCTGCATTTTCCTGGCTTTTCTTGGATTTGTAGGAAATTTTAGTTCCTTGCCCGGTTGCCAGTGGCACTGTGAGTGCCTGGAGAGGCAGATTTTAATGGAATTTTTCAGGAAAGCTGGATTTTCCAGCCTCTGGCTGCTCATTAATAGTTCTCCTCCCGGTCTCCCACCTGCTTCGCATCTCTCATGGAATTTGGGGGTTATCCTGGATCTTTCCATGCTCTCCCCAGCCTGGATCTCCCCTGTAACCCCTGGTTAAGTGCCTCCCAATTCCCATTCTGTGTGGGTTTTTCCCAAATCCTTCCCTCCAGAGACAGCTCGTGCTGGAAGCATCCCTGGCTCCCGCTTCCATCCCGGATTCTCCAAGGAGGCCGCAGGGAGAAGGCTATATTTGGACATCTCTTCCCAGAGCTGGGGGAGCAGGGAGTGACCTTTCACTCTGTGCTCCTGCTTTTATTACCTCGGGCTCTGTTTACCTGCCTGGAGCAGCCTGTTCCCAAAATTTGGGAGGCCCAGGGAGTGGCACAGCCCAGATCCTGGAAGCGCTCTGCTTTTCCCACCAAAAGCGGGGTGCTGGTGCCTGTGCAGTGTTGGCACCCTGCTTTTTTTGGGATAAAAGCACTGCTGGCCACGGCTGGACCATTGTTTATCTGCTGCCACTGGTCACGGAGCTGCCTCCCAGGGATTTGGGATCACGTTCCCTTAGGACACGAGCTTCTCATGGCTGCACTGGGGTTCCTAAAAAACCGGCATGATTCCCCCGAAATGTGGCTTTCATTGGGAAGGGGGCTATGTCTTGCCTGGGTGATCCCAACCCTCAGGCAGGATTTTGTGGGGAGAAATCCCTGCTGGATTGGGAATTTTGGAGGCAGCAGTGCCCTTTGCTCCATGGGATCAATCATTTACCTGCCTCCGACCTTTGCTTCACTCCCTGTCCTGGGATGGGGGCGCGGGGCCAGGGGGGCCTGGGGGTCACCGGAATGGGGTGTCCCGCAGCATCTCTTTTCCCTCCTGGATGCATCCCACCATCCCGGCTCCGCTCGGCCCCTTTCTCTGCCGCGTGGGTCCCCGTGCAGGGCTGGGAAGGCGGCCCAGCGCCTCCAGGAGAAGGAGGAGGAGGAGGAGGAGGGGTGG
>VXBT01003527.1:3336-36629 GCA_013400235.1 Oriolus oriolus | reverse complement strand
GGGCCGCGGGCGCCCCCCCCCCTCTCGCCCCCCTCCAATCCCGCATTGTTCCCGGCTCGGCGGGAGGAGGAGGAGCAGGGCCAAGGGCCAGCGGGAAGGCAGGCGGGAAGGCGGGCGCCGGGACGTGCTGGAGCCGCCTGTCATGTTGGTGGAGCTGCTCTTCCAGGCTGCCTGTGTGTCCCTGTTCCTCTCCAGCGGCCAGGGCAGGGTGTATCCCGCGAGGAAGAAGCCGGCCAGCTTTGCCGTGGAGAGGTAGCTGGATCCCCCCCTTTTCCTTCTCCCTCTTCCAGCTACACCTGGGATGGGCAGCGCGCCCAGCTCCGGCTATCCCTGCCTCCAGCTGCAGGAGGGCTGGCACCCCGCAATTCCCTCCCTCTTCTCAGGTCCAGGGGAGCATGACCCTGCTCCTCGCATCCCTGTCCTTCTCCCCACATCCCTGTCCTGCTCCCCACATCCCTGCCCTGCTCTCCATACCCCTGTCCAGCCCGGGGGATGTTTCTGCCGTCACCACGTGCTGGGATGTTGGGGATGGCTGCGAAGTGGTTGTCCCCCCCCTCTGTCCCACCTTTTCCTACCTTCCTCTGATCCGTGTCATGCTCTGCTTCCCAGTACACGGGCACATCCCGGCTGCTCCAGTTGTCCCCCTGTCCTCGCGTTCCTGGGACCTTTGCTCCACGCAGGGGGCTCAGGACAGGGTGGCCTCAAGCTCTGGTGTCCCACAGGCGCCGCGTGGGGCCCCACGTCTGCTTCCCAGGCTCCGGCAGCGGATGTTGTCCTGGCTGGATGCTGTCCCCGGGCAGTGGGAAGTGCACCCTGCGTGAGTACGGACGTTGGGGGGCCGGTGGGAGTCCCGTTCCCATTCCCAGAGCTCCTGTTCCCATTCCCGCAGCGCTCTGCTCCTTCGGCTGCGGCGGAGGTTCCTGCATCGCTCCCAACCTTTGCATGTGCCCGGATGGAGAGCAGGGAATCACCTGCCCAGGTACCGGGAGAAGGGGCTATGCCGGATGCCCTTCCCTCTCCACGCAATGAATCCCAAGGGATGGAGATGGCCATGAACCTGTGGGCACCGTGCCCAACCCTCTTCCCTCTCCATGCCACAAATCCCAGCGGATGGAGGTGACCGTGGCTCGTTGTCACCTCTTCTCAGCACCGTCCCCATCCCTGGCGGATCCATGGAGCGGGGTGGGAAGCGGGTGGTCCCGGGGTGGCCTGGGTGCCCTATGGACGCCATGTCCATGTTCCAGAGCCACTGGGAACGTGCGGGGAGTACGGCTGTGACCTGTCCTGCAACCACGGCGGCTGCCAGGAGGTCGCCCGCGTGTGTCCCGTCGGCTTCTCCATGGCCGAGACAGCCAACGGCATCCGCTGCACCGGTGAGCGGGAATGGGATTTCCCCACGGGAGCGGGCATCCCGGTGGTGTCCACACCCCAAATCTGGCCGTTCCCTGTGCTCCCCCAGACATCGATGAGTGCCGGAGCGCAGCCTGCGAGGGGACGTGCGTGAACACGGAGGGCGGCTTCGCCTGCGAGTGTGGAGCCGGCCAGGAGCTCTCTGCCGACCGCCGCAGCTGCCGGGGTGCGCGGGGGCCTGGGGGGGCGGCCGGGGCTCCTGAGGGATCCTGACCCTCATCCCAACCCCCAGACATGGATGAATGCCAGGCCACGCCGTGCCAGCACCGCTGCGAGAACAGCGTGGGCAGCTACCGCTGCTCCTGCCGGCCCGGATACCACCTCCACGGGAACCGGCATTCCTGCGTGGGTGAGCACCGGGATGGGGCCCTTCCCATCAGTCCCGGGGGATGCAGGTGGATGTCCTGGGATGCAGCACTGGGCCAGCCCCGCTTCCCTTGCCATGCCACAAATCCCAAGGGATGGAGGTGTCCGTCGGCCCATGACCACGGTGCTGTCACCTCATCTTCATCCCTGCGTGGGCCATGCCGAGGGCTCATCCCGGTGCTCCAGGCTCTTTCCTGGGCCACATCCCACGGTGCAGCAGCTCCTGCCACATTCCCTTATCCCGCAGATGTGGACGAGTGCCGGCGGCCTGGCGCACGCCGCTCCTGCCAGCACAGCTGCCACAACATTCCCGGCAGCTTCCGCTGCTCCTGCCGCCCCGGATACCGGCTCAGCACGGACAGGGTGTCCTGCGAAGGTATCCGTGCCCTTCTCCAGCCTGCAGGAGCAGGGTGGGATGCTCCCATCTCCCTGCCTGCTCCAAGTGATGTCTCTCCCTTCCCGATTTCCTTCCTAGGGTACCCCAAATCTATCCTGGCCCCATCGCCCATCCTGCAATCCCTGCAGCATCCACCCACCCTTCTCCTGCTCCCTCCCGGCTCCCACCTGCTCCCAAGGGGCTCCCCCTCTCCCCAACTCCCTGTGGCAGCTCCTGGTACCCAATTCCCTCCCCTGTCCCCATCCCTGTCCCCTGAGCCATTCCCGCGTGCCGTGGGAGCCCCCGGCACCTCCATCCCACCATCCCCTCGTTGTTGGCACCGGGGGATCCCTCGGGAGCCCGGTGCTCGCTGGACGGAGCCGGGATGCCAGAGCTGCACCTGCCAGGTGAGCATCCCATCCTCCCACCCCTTCCCACGGCACCATCCCGACCTGGGATGAGCCGCTGCGTGTTCTGGCAGGGGGGACGGGTCCTCTGTGACGCCGTGAGCTGCTCTGTTCCCTGCTCCCACCCGCTTCCTGCTCCGGCTGGAGGTTGCTGCCCCAGCTGCACGGGTGAGTCCCGGCCCCCCTGATCCCCCCCAATTCCCGGCATGGCCCCCCTGAACTCCCAGGGGGACGCCCCTGACCCCCATGGCTCGCAGGGTGCCTGCACGACGGGGTGGCCAGGGCCGAGGGCGATGTCTTCTCCCCATCCGATGGGAACTGCACCATCTGCGTCTGCTTGGTGAGCTGGATTGGGATGGGAGAAACCCTCCTCATCCCTGGGGAACTCCCAGCCCTGGAGACCCTTATCCCTGGGGACCCTCATCACTCTGCATCCTGGCTCAGCCATGGATGGGCATGCTTTGGAGTGCGTGACACCCTCCCATCGTCCCTGCATGGGAATCAGGATCCTGTTTCCCAGTCCCACGCTCCCCTCCACAGGCCGGGAATGTCTCCTGCCTCTCCCCGGAATGCCCCCCAGGATCCTGCCCCGGCCCCTCTCCGGCTGACTGCTGCTCCTGCACTCCAGGTGATCCTGGGAACCCCAGTCTGGGAGTGTGGGGACCCCCGGCCTGGGCTGGGGATTAGGGAAGAGCCATGCTTGGCTCTCCGGCCCCACTGCTTCCCCTTTTCCCAGAAAAGTGCAACTTCCGGGGACGCACGTACACGCACGGAGCCCGGTTCAGCCTGGATGGGGACGAGTGCACCACCTGTGTCTGCCAGGTGGGTCCCGGATGTCCCCAGGGATGAGGATCCCCAAGGCTGGGACAACCCCAGGGATGAGAATCCTCAGGGATGAGGATCTCCCGGGATGAGGATCCTTAGGGATGTTTCACCCCTTCCCGGCACCTGCTGGGGGCATCCCGGCTTTGCTGGGGGCTGCTGGTGGGGACAGCAGGTGACCCATTCCCGTGTTCCCAGGGAGGAGAGGTGGAATGTTCCTTCACTCCCTGCCCCATGCTGGATTGCCCCCAGCACCAGCGGCACCTGGGTCCCGGGCAGTGCTGCTCCACCTGCCGGGACCCTCCGGCCCCCGCCGGTGAGTCAGGATGAGTGACACAGCTGGGAATGGGCAGGGACGGACACGAAGAGGGATGGGGGGAAAAGCTGGGGGAAAGGGGAATGGCGTGGCATGGGAAGAACAGCTGGGGGAGAGGATGTGGGGGACACTTGGGGATGGGGAGAGTAGGATGTTGGGATATTTGGGGATGGGATGTGGGGGGACAGCTGGAGACAGGGAGGCTGGGATGTGGGGGACACAAGTCAGGTGGGATGTGGGCATACTTGATGATGGGAAGGGTGGGAATTCCTAGGGGAATACCTAGGAACGGGGAGGGTGGAATATCGGGAACCCCTGGGGACAGGAAGGGCAGGTTTTACGGGACAGCTGGGAACAGGGATCCTACCCAGGCTGCTTCCTGGATGACAACGGCGTGGAGTTTCCCATCGGACAGATCTGGTCTCCGGGCGATCCCTGTGAGTTATGCATCTGCCAGGTGAATGAGAACCTGCTCTGCTTCGTTCCCTCTTCCCCATCCCTGCCCCAGCGCACGGCTCCTGTCCCATTCCTGCCCTCAGGATGCCCGTGGCCTGGCGGGCCCCAAATCCCCCAAATCCAGCGGGTTTGGGAATGCCGAGGTGTCTGTCAGGGTGTTCCCGCCTGCAGGCAGACGGCTCCGTGAGCTGCCAGCGCACAGATTGCGTGGAGACGTGCCCTTATCCCATCCGAATTCCCGGGCAGTGCTGCCCCGACTGCTCCGCAGGTGAGGGCGCGCCCGGAATTCCGGCATTCTGAGCCGCCCGGGGACCACCTGAGCCCCTCTCCCCGCAGGCTGCACCTACATGGGGAGGATCTTTTCCAACAACGAGACCTTCCCGTCGGCGCTGGATCCCTGCCTGAGCTGCATCTGCCTGGTGAGGCCTGGGCCGGGCATTCCCAGAGGATGGGCGGCTCCCGCCCCGTGGGCTGAAGGCCGCTTTTTGGCTCCGTTGCAGGAAAAAGCTCCGGGGGCGCTCCGGGGTTCCTAACGCCCGGCCCTCGGGGGTCTCTCCCGTCTCTCGCAGCTGGGCTCGGTGGCCTGCTCGCCTCTGGAATGTGCCATCGTGTGCTCCTACCCCTTCCACCCCGAGGGTCACTGCTGCCCTGTCTGTGAGGGTACGAGCTCGGGGGGCAGTCCCCAAAATCCCCCTGAACCCTCCAAAATCCCTCTCCGAGTCCCCAAAAACCCCCACTGGATCTCGGTCCCCCCAGACTGCAACTACCAGGGCAGGAAGGTGGAGAATGGCCAGAGCTTCATTCCCGAGGGACAGCCCTGTACCCGCTGCACCTGCCAGGTGAGACCCCCGCCCATTCCCATGGGATGCCCGCGTCCATGGAGCGCCTGTGCCGGTGCCATTGGATCCCAGGAAGGGCTGGCAGGGCTGGCTGATCCCTGTTTTCCCAGCTTGGGGAGGTGAGCTGTGAGGAAAGGCCGTGCCCCCGCTCCTGCTCCGAGCCCCCGATGCTGCCCTTGGGCTGCTGCCCATCCTGCCCAGGTAATGGGATCCCCGAATCCATGCCCAGGCACTTGGATGTGCCCCCTCCAGACTGGGGGCCCTGGGAAAGAGGTGGGTGCTGATCAAAATCCTCCCTCTGTCAGCCACAGACGTCCGGCTCCTGCTGCAGGGCAGTGACCTGTCCCCATCTTCATCCTCTTCCTCATCCTCATCCCAGTCCCCATCTTCTTCCCCATCCTCATCCCAGTCCCCAATCCCTGAAGATTCACCCTCTGGCACCCCTCACCCCCGCCGCCACCGCCTGGCCCAGCTCCTGCTTCCCACCACACTCCCCCACGGCCCCTCTCCAGGGATTTGGGATGCCGGGAAACCCCCTCCGACCACTCCGAGTCCCTCCGGATACCCTTCAGCACCTGCTGTGCCCCCCGACCCCCCCGGTGAGGCCACAGGCAGCCCCGAAACTCAGGGATCCCCTGGGAATGAGGATCCCTCTGTGGTGCCATCAGCCAGCCCCAGGTTCCAGGTGCCAGGTGTGCCTAGAATGCCGTGAGGAGGAGGAGGAGGATGAAGGAAAGGAGGACAAGGGGGTCTGCAGGACCAGCAGGCCTGGCCCTGTGGAGGGGGCAACTGTCCCCCTGCCACCAATAAAGTCACTCTGGTATTTATTCCCTGTCCCCTCATCCCTGCACCGGCCAGCGCATGGAGCCTTGGGGTTTGTCCTCTGGGAATTTTGGGATGAGTGGCTTTCCAGGATGATGAGGGCAGTGCTGGAGGTGTTCAGAGTCCTCACTCTGAGTGGGGTTTGGGGACAGGAGGGACGTGTTTGGGGACAGCTGAGAGCTCCCCAGGGATGAGCAGAGCCACATCCAGGCTCCCATCCTGGGGGCACAGGGACACCCTTGGCGGGTGCAGCCGAGGGTAGCACCAGGGACACGCCACATTCCCAAGGATGTGCTGGCCTTTCCCAGACAGACACGGCACAGGGGGGCTTCTCCACACCTTTATTGTCCTCGGTGGTGGCAGGAGCGCCCGGAAAGGGACAAGCCCTGCCAGCCACCGAGTCGGGAACGCCTGGGATTCCCATCCCAGCTCAGGGCAGCCGGGACAGCCCCACGTTGTTGTTGGCCCTGTCGAAGATGACGTAATATTCCCGGATAAAGACATCCCCCAGGATCCAGAGCTCGCCCTCCTCCGTGGGCACATCCATGCCTTGCAATCCCAGGGAGCAGGACCCACCATTCTGCTCCAAGGACATGGAATGGGGTGGTCACCAGCTGTTAGATCCCTCCCTGTATCCCCACAAACCCATTCCCAGCGGGATGCTCACCCTTAACACGTAGGCTCTGGACGGCACCGGGAATTCTTTGCCATGGATGTGGAATATGAGGTCCGGAAGGTTCCTGGCGGCCTCACAGCTGATCTGGGGAGGACATGGGGCAGTCAGCGGTCATTCCAGCTGGGACAGAATTCCTAGGGAGCATCCTGAGGCCTCACCTCGCCACTGGAGCTGGCGCCGAGGCGCCTCAGGAGGGTCCGGAAGGCCCGGACAGGAACAGCCAACAGCGTGGTTCCCGTATCCACGATGGCCTGGCATCCAAAGGAACAGGCCACCGGAGCCCCGCTGATAGAGACGCTGGGAAGAGGGATGCAGGGTCAGCCTGGACTCCCCAAAACACCGGCTGGAGGGCAGGGAATACTGGGAATACCTCTCCATGGATATCTGCCAGTAGGTTTCAGAGGAGAGCGGGATCCAGGAGATGCCTTGCATGGTGTAAAAGGGATCGATGGCACCGAAGAGGACAAAGCTCCCACTTTGGCTGTCCCTGGAAAGGGGGATCCATCCGGTGCTGTTCCCACCCCGCCAATGCCCCCATTCCCTCTGGAAAACGGGGCCAGTGTGAGGGAAAAGGGAGAAATCCTCAGCAGCTCCAGCCAGGATTTACCTGCTCAGGTAGACAGAGAAAAGACGCCTATCCACGAGGTTTTCCATCATCATGTTGTCGAAGACAGGGGTGGCTCCGGAGGAGGCGATGCTCGGGAATGCCAATCCCAGGATGCCGTCAAAAGGGGTGTAGTAGAAGAAATCCCCCGGCTCCGTCTCGGCCAGCCCGAAAATCTGGTTGCGGACGTTGATCCCGGCGACCTGGGAGAAGGGAGACGGGTGTGGATTGGGCACGATCCCACGGGATCCCACGGGACGAGGGGGTTGGAGCGCCCGGCTGTACATTGACGGTGTCGTATCCCAGGACTCCGCTCATGCTTCCCGTGCCGTAGGCAATGAACAGGGTGTCGTTGGTGCTGAGGAACGTGGAGGATTCCGCGGGATTGAAGCGGTTGTGATTCCCTGTGGGAGTGGGGAAGGAGGGGGATTGCCTGACATCCCTTGGGAAAGAATGGGCAGAGCCATCCAGGGCTCCCAAAGGACGCATTCCAGCCTCATTCCAGACACCTACTGCAGGCTGGGCTGGAGCAGAAGACCGAGGGAACCCAGAGGTTGGAGGAGCCGGTGTCGAAGACCACGGTGAATTCCTGGGGTGGGGTCCCGATGGAGATGGTGCCAAAGTACTCATCCTGTTGGAATGGGGTTGTGAAGGGGTCAGTGGGATTGGGAAGGGGAAAGGAGAATGGATAAGGGGCTAATGGGATGACTTAAAGGGTTGGGGAAGGGACCGGTGGGATGGATAACGGGCCAGTGGGATGGCGAGGGAGCCGGTGCCCCGCCCCGTGCTCCCTGATCCCAGTTCCCAGTCCCAGCCCCTCACATCCATGTAGTTCTCCAGGGGCTCCACGGCGATGCCCGGGAAATACTTGGCAGCCAGGTTGTAGGGATGCTGCTTCAGGTAACTCTCCAGCAATCCCTGCTCCTGCAGCCTCTGCCGCAGCGACTTCATCTTCCTCAGCATCACCCTGCGGACAGGCACCGGGATGCGTCACTGGGATCATCCCGCATCCCACATCCCTGTTTTGGGAACCCTCCCGGGGCTCACCTGGTCTGGAAGCCCTGGGCCAGGCCCACCAGGGCGAGGAGCAGGAGCAGCTTCATGGTGGGAGCTCACGGAAAATGCGCCTCCGATCCCGGCCCCACTCCTTATATCCCGGCTCCGGTGTTTGGCCGGAGGCCCCGATAAGAAAGGCAAACTGCTCCTGGGATGGTTATCAAAACGTCCTTAAGGAAGGCGAGGGGGAAATGTCAAGCCGGGGGATCCCCATATTCCCGGGGGGAATTCAGGCCACGGGGATGTTGGGATGGGCAGGAAGCACTCCCGGTTATTCTGTGGGAGCTGCCGGGAGTGCAGGGGGAGTGCATCTGTTTGTCCCAGACGCTTCTAGGAATGGGGCAGCCACAGCTTCCCCGGGGAAATCCATTCCCAGGAATGCCTCAGTACCCTCACAGGGAAGAATTCCTTCCCAATATCCCATCTAACCCTGTCCTCTGGTAGTGGGAAGCCATTCCCCCTTGTCCTGTCACTCCAGGTCCTTTTCCAAAGGAGCTCTCCTGGAGCTCCTTAAGGCACTGGAAAAGGCTCCAAGGTCTCTCCAGATCCTTCTCTTGCCAAGGCTCCATGAAGGATTTTCAGGCTGCCAGGTCCAGATTTTCCATTCTGGGAATCAGCCAAGACTTTCTCCTTTCCAGCCCCCTTCTACACATCCCATCCTCCTTTTGTTTTTCCTCAGGGATAATCCGCTGCTCCATCCCTTCTCTCCCGACTTCCCCCACCCAGGTTCTTCTCCATTTCACTCCCCCAGCGCAACCTAGCATCGTATCCTCGGATCCTTCTATCATTCCAAGCTGGGATGGGGCTCATTCCAAGGGAGGAATGCCAGCTCCAGCCTTAGGGAGCCTTTGATCTCCTCCAGGACAAGGTGACTGTTCCGGGAGCCACGGATCCAGCACGTGGTGCCGTGACCGAAGCCAAGGTGCCCAATCCCGCTGTGGTGACCTTCATCCAGAGGCATCCGGAGCTTGGCTTCCCCCCAGCTCGTCCCAGTTGCCCCCCAGTTAAAGGATTTTGGATGTGGGAATGGAGTGACAGGACAAGGGGGAATGGCTCCAAACTGGAAAACGGGATATTGGGAAGATATTTCCTGTGAGGGTGGTGAGGGCCTGGAATGGATTTCCCGGAGAAGCTGTGGCTGCCCCATCCCTGGCAGTGTCCAAAACCAGGTTGGAAAAATCAACCTGGAATGGGAACCTGTGGATTTTGGAGCTGCCAGGTTCTCCTCCTTTTTTTTTTTTGGCCAAAAAAGTAGAGAAAACAAAAATATGAAGTTTTCCCAGAGCTTTTTATCCACTGAATTCCCAGAACTGCCATCCCTGGGGATCAGGATTCCTGGTTTTTTTTTCAATGGAAAAAACCCCATTTGCCCAATTATGGGAAGTTTTAGGACAAGCTCATTGTGCTGTTGGTAAATCACATCAAAGCAGAACAATGGATCCAACAGGGATGGATTTTTGGATGGATGATATCCACAGAGGGAAGAAGCCGTGGAATTCCGGACTGGAAAAAAAAATGGGAATTGCTATTTAGCACTAATTAAACCCAGAATAAAATCGGGGAGGATGGAAAAATAACCCCTTTTAGGGCGTGAAATGGCTTCCTCGGAGAGAAATCCTGCATTTTCCCAACCTTGGTGGGGAAATGGAGGGAATGAGAGGCTGGATCCTGGAATAATCCATCCCGGTGCCTGTTGGATGGGAGCAGGCGGCCCCTCTGCCACAGCTTTCCTTGGCACCAGAGGGCACCAAAGCATGGGGAGATCCCAAAAACCCCCAGCAGGAAAGATGGATCTCGAAGCTTTTCCTCCCAGTGGATGCAGCCAGGGCTGAGCGAGGATTCTCAGGCAATAAAAGCCTCCCAAAATTTAGGCTTCTCCCGGGAAAATTCAGATTTTTAATGTCATTTAGATGTGGAGAAAACCCCCCTTGGGATGAGTTTAACTGCCATGGGAATCACCCTCTGGATCAAACAGGGATTTTCAGGCTCTTGGGACATCAAAACTTGCTCTGACAAAACTCCCTTAATTTTATCTCTGCAGCCTCCCAAAAAACCCAAAAAAAATCCCTTTATGGAGACAGATCTTATCTTGGGAATGGATTAAGGAAGTCAACTTTTCCAGGCCCTGTTCCCAGTTTTTCTTGTCCCTTCCCTAAAGGCTTTTATCACCCGGGTGCTTTATCGGAGCTGTCAGATGAAAGGAGGGAAATCTGACGCTCCCGAGGTGTCAGATTTCCGGGACTGGATTAAAAATGTTTAATTAACTTATCAAGGAAGCCCAGGGATGTTGGCTGATCCTCGTGGGAACGGAATTCTGCGGAACGCGACCTCAGGGTGCTCAAGTCACCTTTTTCCTACCTGCTGCGGGTGGTTTTGGCTGGGATTAAGACGCCATCCAAGGGAAAGAAACATGTGGAACCATCTTGTGTGGAAATTAAGGATATTAATGGGCAGCTAATGGGAATATCCTTCCGAACCCTCCTCTTTATCTCGAATTTATTTCTGGATAACACTTTGAAATGGGTATTTTCCCATTTTTTCCGTGCAAATCCAAACACAATTTTCCCACCTCCTCAAACCTTATGTTTTAATATAAAACGCCAATTAAACATTTCCCAGCTTTTCCAGGTCTGTGGAAACTGCTCCAAAAGAAGCCTGGAAAATGTTTTTTTTTTTTTTTTCTCCTTTGGAAAGCCGAGTCCCTTTTCTTTCCCACAGCACTGGGGGTTTGACCTGGTTATCAGCCTCGCTGGGAACAAATTGTCCTTGATTTATCCGGAATTATTTGGGATCATATGACTCCCATTTGTTACACAACAGCTCTCAGGTGACGGGATCAGAGGTGCCTTTCCCAGATCCCGGCACTTCTGGAACAGCTGGGTGACCTTGGCTGGCCTTCCATAGTCTCCTGAAGGAGTAGAAATCATGGAGGTCCTCTCCCCCGCCTCATCCTTGCTTGGGTTTTGGGAATGTGGAGTTAACAGGCAGAAAAGTGAAGCATTTTTCCAAGCATACTTTGGAAAAGTGGGGTTTGTGGAGTGGGTGATGGGATTGGAGGTTTCTCAGGAATATTCCTGTTTCATGCCGGGAGGAGCTAACCAGGTATTCCAGAGGAATGGGCTTTGATCTCTTGGATCCAGCTGCAAGAACCCGGCATTTTATGAATTTCTGGGATGTTGCTGCGGTCTGTGCTTCCCAAACCACTTCCAACTTGGCCTTGGACGCTTCCAGGTACGGGGCAACCGCAGCTTCCCTGGGCAACTTGCTTTGCCACCCTCACAGGGAAGGATTTATCCAACTTAAACCCGCCCTGTGTCCATGCGGAGCCTTGCCCCCTTTCCCTACCGCTCCACGCCCTTCTCCAAAACCCCTCTCCAGCTCTCCCGGAAACCTTTGCACTCCGGAAACACGAAGGATATAATTCCTAGAGCAGCTACAGCTCGGGGAGAGCCCCGCGGGAAGCCAAAGAGCGATTATGGATTAAAAAATTCCATTAAATTGATCCCTGCTCCGGCCCCCCCCCAACATGGCGGCGCTTGGAGCAACCCCCCCCCTCGCGGCCTGGGGGGGGGGCCCGCGCCCCCCGCCCCGCCCGGCCGTGGCACCGCTCACTTCCGGTTTACGCCGGAAGCCGGAAGCGGCGGCGGGCGGAGGGTCCTGGCGGCGCCTGGGTGAGTCCGGGACAGGGCCGGGAATGGGAATAACGGGAATAACGGCGGGAGAACGGGGACAGTGGCGCTGCTCCCGCCGCCTGCGGCGCGCGCGGCGCTCGCTGCAGCCCCGCAGGTGCGCAGCTCTTTGTGTCCGCCTTCCTGAGCGCCTGTGGGTGCTTCCCAGAGGCCACCCCGAGCTTTCCCACTCTCACCATTCCCGCTTTTCCCTCTTAAATTCCATGAAGCCCAGCTAATACCACCCCCCAAAAAAAAGCCCCAAATCAGGTGATTTCTGCCCCACACCTGCAGCGCGGGACTTAATGCTCAGTTTTTCCCTCGGACAGGTTTATCTGGATCGTGGATTGGGCAACCCAGAGCCTCAGCGTGGCTGTTGCGGCATTCCCGGCGTGATATCCTTGGGATGCTCCGCCTGGATGAGAGGTAGAAGAGCTGGGAGCGAATAGGACGGCGCAGGTGTGTTGTGTTTCCCTGGTTTTTATTACATTTCCCCATTATTCCATTCCACCTCTTGGAATTTTCACCAATACTTGCTAAAGATACTCGACCGCTTGGGATAAATCTTGGATACAGTGCAGGAAATCCGTAATTTCCCTGATCTTTTTGCCATTTCACTGAATTCCATGGCAGGAGGGTGGAATTAGACGATCCTTAAGGTTATTCCTGACCCTTTGGGCATGGTGGGATATGGCCAGATCCCAGTTTCCTGGGTAGAATGGGAGTCTGGGATGGGATGGAGTCTGGAATGAGGTGGGCTCTGGAATGGGATGGAGATACCCAGCTGGAATTCGCCAGCCGGGGCTGTGGGTGGGTTTTTCCTTGACAAAGCACCCAGGGACACACAGAATTCCATCCAAACAGGCTTGGGAAAGGGGGGAAAAGTCTTTTCCCAAGCAGGAATTAGCAGGAATGTTGTTTCTCCCTGTGGGTTAACAGAACCCAGCGCAGCTGCTCCGAGGGCTTTAACAAGCCTGGATTTCAGTTGGAAACCTCCTCCTGGTTGGATTTGGGAATTGGATCCGCCTTTTTTTTCCCAGGAATCTGGGAGGATGGACACGCTGAGGAACCGGACGGTGGAGGAGCTGCGGGAGCTGCAGGAGGATTCCCAGGAGATCGAGCGCTTGGCTTTGGAATCCCAGGAGGTTTGTGCCAGGCGGTGGCTCTGGGGCGTCCTCGTCCCCTTCCCGTGCTCACCACCCCAAATTCCACAGGTCCAGGAGCTCCAGCTGGAAAGGGAGATGGCCCTGGCTGCCAACCGGAGCTTGGCCGAGCAGAACCTGAAATTCCAGGCGCCGCTGGAGCTGGGACGCAGCGACCTCTCCAAGAAATACCAGGAGCTGCAGGAGCTGGCTGGGAGGTGCCGGGAGCAGAAGGAAAAGCTGGGTGAGCACTGGGATCTTCCCCCCGCCCCCCGGAAAGATTCTTCTTCCTGGAAAGCTGATATCCCTCTTTTTTCCAGCAGCTGGAGAGATGGAGGGTGTTTTTCCTCTGGGATTTCCCTCCTTCCACCAGCAGTTCCCAAGCCTGTTCCCATGGGCTCTCTGCTGGTTTTTCCCTGGTTTCTGTTCTGTGGTAGTGATTTTTCCTTGTTTTTTTTCTTTTTCCCCCCTTGGTTTTCCCAGAGAAATTCTCGGCAGCGCTGCAGCCTCAGACTTTGCTGGATCTCCTCCAGGTGGAAAGCCAGAAGATTGAAGAGGAATCTGAGGTGAGTTTAGGGCTTAAATCCATTGGGAATTCCAGTGATCCATCCTCAAAGACTTGGAATTAAACCCAGTCCCTGAAATCATGGATAATCTTTGGAGTTTTCTGGCTTTTCCCCAAAGAACTGGATCTATCCTTGTTTGTGAGTGGGTGCTGCTCCTCGGGATGTGGCTGGGAAGAGACCTAGATCGGGATTGGGGAAGAGGAGCGGAGGGATGCAGGGATGAGCCTGAGGCTGTTCCTCTCTTCCAGAAAATGGCTGAGAAATTCCTGGAGGGCGAGGTGCCCCTGGAGACGTTCCTGGAGCAGTTTGCCGGGATGAGGAAGTTGTCCCACCTGCGCCGGGTCCGAGTGGAAAAGCTGCAGGAGATCGTGAGGAAGTCACAGGGATCCCAGGAGCGCGCCGGGGACTCTCAGCCTCCTCTTCCTCCTCCGCCTCCTCCTCCTCAAGCTGCCACGGATCCAACAAAACCCTTCCCATCGGGATCTCCGGCCTTCCCTCTGCCCTACAGCCCGGCTCCCACCCTTCCGCCCGGCCCCGCTGCCCACGGAGCGCTGCCTCCCGCCCCTTTCCCAGGATCTCCGGTCACCGTGGGACACGTGGCTTCCTCCCAGCCCAGCTCCCAGTCCGCCTTTCCCTACCCGCTTCCTCCAGCTCCCGGATACCCGGCGGCTTCTGCTGCCGACTCTGCGCCCGGGTATCCCAAATCCACCTCGGGAGGCTTTTCCTGGTCTCCGTCCCGGGGCCCGCCGCAGCCCTCGCCCTATCCTGCTCCCCATCCCTCTCCTCCCCCTGCCAGACCGGGATACTCTCCCTACATCCCGCCCGGAGCAGGGAGACCACAGTGTCCCTACCCCACCCAGCCCCCTCTCCCAAGTTTCCCGATCCCAGCGCAGGCTCCCTATCCCGGGCCTCCCCCACCCTTTGGATACCCCCCGCCTCCGAACCCTCCGCGTCCTAGCTGGCCTGGATACTAATCCAGGACTTCCAGGGAGCGTCCTGTGCTGATTCCTCCTCTTTTTGGGGACTGAGGAAGAGGAGGGATCCCAGAGCGTTGCTCCTGGATCCGTCGGTGCAAAGGAATTACACGGGATAAGAGTCGGGCTCCGGAGGTCGGAGCGAGAGGCAGAGCCAGACCAGCAGAAATCCGGAGAGGAGAAACCTCCAGGGAAACCTTGGAGCACCTTCCAGTGCCTAGAGGGGCTCCAAAAGAACTGGAGAAGGACTTGGACAAGGACTTGGGAGTGATGGGATAGTGGGGAATGGCTTCACCCTGTCAGAGGGTGGGTTTAGATGGGATTTTGGGAAGAAATTCTTCCCTGTGAGGGTGATGAGGCCCTGGAATGGATTTCCCAGGGAAGTCATGGCTGCTCCATCCCTGGAAATGTCCAAGGCCAGGTTGGATGGGGCTTGGAGCAACCTGGGATAGTGGAAAGGGATTGGAAGCAGCTAATCCTTAAGATCCCTTCCCACCCAAACCGTTCCAGGGCTGTCGGTGGGAGTCGGTGATTCCCAGCCAGGCCTGGGCAGCCTCCAGTATTCCCGACCTCCTGTGTGGTTTTTCGGGCTCCTCACATCCCCCTTCTCAGGAAACACTCAGAAACGGAGGGAATGACGAACAATGGACATGGGATTTGCTTCGCTCAGCACTTTATCCTACGAATCCTGCCTGTATCCCTGTAAGTTATTTATAAGGAACGAGTACTAATGGACTAGGACGAGGGATTGATGGAAGCAATTCCATCTCTGGGATTAATTAGAGTAATAAAACTGGATGAATTAATTGCGCTCTGGAGTCGCAGCCGTGGTTACTTTGGGAAACAACGGAGCATCCGGCTAAGGGTCGATCCCTTTATCCCTTCCTGGCATCCAACTTCCTCGGGATCCCATCGGTGAAATCCCCCCTCCCAGGACCATCTTCAACCCTGTTTTTCCTGCTTTTCTTGGGGTTATCCCTGGGATAAAAACCAGGGAAAAACGTGTTTCCCTGTGCTGCTTTTCCCTCCTGACCGGGAGTTTGGAATCACACTGGAGTAATGGAAGGAAGGGGACGAGCTGTAATTAGTACAAAATCCCAATTTTATTATATTTGTTGGTCATTAAATATCTCAGACTCGTTCCCAGTATTCCCACCCTTGCATCCCTCTCCTTTATCCGTCATCCCATCTCTTCATCCTGGTTTGGAGAAGCTGGTGATCCCACTATTCCAAAGGGCTCCTTGCCCCCCACCTGCCTCTTAAATTCCTATAAATAGCTTAAAAAAGAAAACCCCAAAAGCCTCCTTTTCTCCCACGAGGAGGCTGGCAAGCGCTCCTGGCAGGGCACTGGAATTCCGGGATGCCCCCAAAGCTGAGGCAGGAGATGGGATCAGCGCCTTTGGGAAGCAGGGAATCACACCCTGCGGGCGGAGTGCAGGTCGTAGTCGCTGTCCGAGGAGTTGTCCGGAGGGTTGGAACGCCGGCACGCTGCTTCCAGAGCTGTGGAGGGCATGGATGCAGCCTGCTGGACGCACATCCATGGAAAAGGGGCGGGGAGGAGCCGCTTCCAGCACTTACCTGGATAAGCGGAGAGCTGGGAGCTCTTTTGGGGGGGCTGAGCGTAGTCGTTGTCCCCTCTGTGTCCCCGAGGCCTCGGTGCGGTGCTGGAGCGGTGGAAGGACACTGGGAAAGACAGCGGGATTGGGATTCTGGGCTTGGAACAGCAGCTTGGAGGGAACAGCCCCGGGGAAGGGGCTGAGTAAAGCCGGTCCCTGCTCCAGGCCTGGATCTCCTAGGTGAGTTATATCCAACAAGGAAGCGAGATCCAGGGCCCTTGTGCCAGGGAACAGCCTGCCCAGACCCCAAACCCACCCCCAGGAGCTCCAAATCCCATTCCCATCCCCCCCAGGGAGCTGCTCCTCACCCGTCTGGTTGAGTCCCGTGGGGCCGATCCACTGGCGCTGCTTCCTCTTGGAGACTGGGAGAGAGCGGGAATTGTCTCTCCAAGGACCTTCCTGATCCTTCCTCCGGCTGCTTCCCCCCTGCCAGCCCCATATGTCATCCCTAATAATCCCCCGCCTTCCCAGTAATCCCCTCCCCAGGATCCTCCACCTGCTCTTTTGTGTCCGCTTGGAGCTTAATCCCACTTCCCGCTCCCACACCCCATGTGGGACAGGCTTGGGGACAATGCGACAGGTCTGGGGATAATGGGATGGGCTTGGGAACAATGGGACAGGGGGATCTGTCCGGCTGAGCATCCAGTTCCCTCCCCGCCCCCGCCACGGAGTTTAGGGAAGCATCCATGGAGCTGCCAGCCCGGACCCGGCATGTGGGGATGGCAGAGCGGGAGGAGGAGGAGGAGGAAAAGGAGGATGAGGATCCCAAGGGTATCCCCTACTTCTCTTCATCAGCTTCCGGTAGGCGGGAGGGCCACAGATCAGGGAAAGGATGAGGAAAAGCAGCAGTGCCAGGCAGATGCTCACGATGGTTCCAGCGGATGTCCCGGCGGGAAGCGGCTTCGAATCCTGGCCTGGGAAGAGCACGGACGTCACTGGATGTGCCCAGCTGGAGGCTGGCGCTGGGGTGGGAGCACTCATCACCCTGCCAGGACCCCACATGGCATCCACCCCCATCCCTGCCCACTCCAGAGGTGTGGGAATTCCAGCTCCCAGGAGGGAATTCCAGCTCCTAGCACCGCACGGACCATGCGGCTTACACACGACTCTGGTCCGGGAGCAGCTCCGGATGTTCTCAAGCTTGGGCTGGCAGAGGTGCAGGGGACCGAGCCCACAGGTGACTCCCGTCGTGGGAGGCTCCCGGATTTCCGTGCTGGAAGTGAGATTCCCGCAGCCCAGCTCCCGGCAGATCTGCCGGCCTCGCTCGGCTCGCCGCGCTGCTCCGGAGTCACACAGATCCCGCCAGCGTCCCGCATGGAACACCTGGATGTCCCCTTCACAGGGAGTGGGGCCGGCCGCCAGCCTCCGCAGCGCCCGCGGCTGGGAATCTGCGGGAGAGAGGAGCAGATCTGTGGGGAGAGGGGTTGGATCCACAGGGAGGGGTCAGACCCACGGGGAGGGGTGAAATCCGCAAGGAGGGTGAGCAGATCCGTGGGAAGAAGAGCCAGATGTGCAGGGAGAAAGGAGTGGGATCCACAGGCAAGACAGGGGTGAGATCCACAGGGATACCGCTGGCACAGGCTCCTCCTTCTCCCAGCACCATCCTGGCACAGGGATGCTCCCGGCATCTCCCCTCGTGCCACGGGGACTGAGCCAAACCAGAGCCGGGCATGGAGGAGCTTTGAACTCTTCCCGTGGGAAATGCAGCATGGAAGCCGGCTCTGCCAGCTGCCACAGCCCGTTAAACCCGCCCCCCCAAAATCCCACGGGATTCCAAGCTGGGGCAGATGGAGCCTGCTCCAAGCCTCGCGGCTTGGCTCTCCGTGCCACGGAGCTGGCACCGAGCTGATCTCCAGGGAAACGCTGATGGAAAAGGACAGGGAGAGGCCTGTGGCTGGGAGATGCCCATGGCAAGGGAAAGATGCCCGTGGCGGGGAAGACGGCCTTGGAAAAGCAGGGAAGATATCCAGGGCCATGCCCAAGGCAGGGAGATGATCGGAGCAGGGAGATGGAAGGTGCTCAGGGAGCTGCCCACAGCAGGAGGAGCACATCCCTGCCTGTGTTCCCCACTCCCAGCTGGAATTTGGGATGCTGCCATGGCCGCTCTGCCTCCCCGGCTCATCCTCCTCTCGGTGCCACTGCGCTCGGCACTGCCGGGAACCGAGATTTCCTGTTTTGCCTTCGCACCCCAGAGAGGAAGAGCGGGAGTGGGTGGATGGGGCCTGTGGGGCGGGCGGGGATGGGGCTGCTTCCCTGCTTCGGCCCCAAAATCCCCCGGGGTATCCCATGGGAGCGGGAAATCATGGATGCTCCAGGACCACTCTCACCTGAGCAGGTGATGAAGGCAGGCACTTTCCCCCCGGAGCTGCTCCTGTTGAAGCAGTCCAGCAGGGAGCGGCTCCCACAGGAATCCACCGCCTCCCACCGCACTGGCAGGTGGATCCCCGGATCTGGCTCGCCGTGGTTGTTGCCAGCAGTGCCGCAGCGCAATTCCCGGCAGACGAGGGTGGCCAGATGTGGCCAGATGTGCGGGGCGCTCGCCACGGCCCCCCACAGCCCCTGCTTGTGCAGCTCCAGGAAGCCGGAGCAGCTGAAATTCCCATCCACCAGCCGCAGCCTGGGGGGTCCTGTGGAGGGATTGGAGACGGAAAAGGAAGTGTTACGGATTGGGATGGCGTTTTTTCCCATCATTTAGCAGGAATTCCCTGGATTTGAGGCCATGGATCCCACAGGACAAGGCGCTTACCCATGGGCTCCGAGGTGGTGGCCAGGGTTGCCAGTGGGGGCTTGGGAGTGGTTCCCACTGCCTCTGGAATGAGAAGAGAGGGGGGCCACGTGGGCATGGATGATCCCTAGGGATTGAGGTGGCCGAGCTGGGCGTCCAGGCTCACCCCTGCAGGAGACAGTGACGTGCTCCGTGCAGTTCTCCAGCTCCCAGTGGCATCCCAGTGGTCCCGGCAGCCTCTGGCACCTCGTGGTCTGCCAGAGTGGCCCCTTCCCACCGGGAATGCCGAGCTCCAAGGGCTCGGAGATGAGTGGGCCGCACTGCAGCCGCTGGCAGATCCACTCCAGGTCGTCCACGCTCACGCTCTCCCGGCAGACTGGCCTCCACTGGTTTTCCCAGTTCACCTCCAGTACCCCGGTGCAGCGGCAGCTGCCTCTGGTGAGTCTCAGGGTGGGCTCTGCGGGAAAACACGGGGAAAACACCATCATTAGGGGGCTTTCCTTCCCTTCCCGGCGGGTTTTCACCCTGGGAACGATGGAAAAGCCCTTGAGGGGTGTCTTGGGAAGCGAGGCAAGGAATGGGAGCGTGGAGGGGTGGAGGGAAGGTGGGGGGCTGAGCTGGGACCCCGCGACGCCGCTTCCGGATGATGCAACTCCGGCGCCCGCCATGCTCACGGAGCCGGGCCGGCATTCCCGAGGGGCTGCTCCTCGAATTCTCACCTCCACGGATCCAGGTGGCTGCTCCATGGTCAGGGGTGGCTGCGAGAAAGAGCGGAAATGGGGTGTCAATCCCGCATCCCGCCCTGGGGACCCCCGAGTTCGGGACAGCGGCTCCGGCGATGGTTCTTTTGGGGAAGAGGGGGATTTTGTGGGAAAACTGGGATTTTTCCGGGGGCAGAAAGGTGATTTGCTGCTTCCCCATCCATCTGGGGGATCCTTAGGGCTGAGGAAAGAGGAGGGACCTGCTAATGACGGCTGATTAGCCCCGCTGCTGGGTGGAACGTTCGGGAATGGCGCCATGTGGGCCGAGGGAAGGGCGGGAGCCGGCAGGGAGTGAGGATGGGGGGCACCTGGCTGCCCCCAGCACCACTGGGGCACCCTGGGGACCCCCACAGTGGTGTGGGCGGGAGTTTGGGGGGGTCCCCAGGGTGCTGCCCACCCCGAGCCCCAAATCGTGGCTGAGCCAGGGCGGAGCCGCGACCCCACGGAGCCGATCCCGCCCCGAGCGGGAAAACCAGGGGGGGTCCTGCCACGAGATTTGAGGGCTGCGCCGAGGCCGGGGCACCCGATACTCACCCCACATTCCCAGCAGGAGGCACAGGACGGGCAGCCGGGTTGCCATGGGCTCCGCTGGCGGCACGGGGGGCACGGGGGGCTCCGGAGGCTCCGCCGCCTCCGCTGCCCGGCCCGGAGCAGGCGAGGGAGGGGGGCCCGGGCAGGAACCGGCTGTTTTTCCTCCCTCTGTGGTTTTTTGACGTCACCTCTGGGCCCGTTTGAAGGCTCCGTTGCCTCCTCGGGTCCCGCCAAGCACGAGAGGAAAGGGCTGAGAAACTTGTGGGGTTCAGCCCCCCACCAAATCCCGGGATATCCACAGCCCTGGGAGAAGGAGGTACTGAATACATCCAGTGCCAAGGGAGATTTGGGGGTCCCCGAGCTCCCCAGGGCTGCGGAGGAGTTGATGCCCATCCTGGCATCCCCCAAAAGCTTGTGGTTACCCTCAGGGATGCGATGGGGGAAGGTTTTATCCAGGCACATTCTGGGTTCTGGCGTTCCAGGGACACCCTACACCCCTGCAAGGGCACGTGGGGCACTGGCAGTGCTGGAGCCGGCGAGGGCAGAGGAGTGTAATTGATTGTGCCCTAATTAATTGCTCCGAATCCAGGTCAGGCATGCTAATGAGGCAGCTGTTTTCCACTGACCCCGTGGTGCTCCTGCTGGAAGGAGACACGGATGGAGCTTCCCATCCCATCCTACCCCACCATCCGTGGGCGCTCCGGTCCCCAAGCCTGGAGCAGGATCTCAGCACCTGGGTGCTCCCTGTAGCCGCCACCTGTTCCCACCCCCGGTTATCCCAGGGGTCCCGCCGATCCCGGTGGGAGCAGGCCCTGTTGGGATATCCCACATGGGGGTCCCGCAGCTGCCCCCCACCCGCTTTGGCTTTGAAAATTCCCTGGAAAAGGGGTGCAACTCCCAGGCCTGCTCCCACGGCACTCACTGGAGGGTCCGCAAGCCCCAAATCCCCCTGAAATTTGGGATTCACCCCAAACATCCCAGGATACCTCTAGGAAAGATCCTGTTTTCCAGCGGGGCGTGACCCCCCCATGGATATGGGGTTCCCTCAGAGCCGTGACTGCCTCTGGAGGCCGTCAGATACCAGGGATAGGATTTGGGGCTGGGATGGAGCATCCGCCTCGCCTCGGGCGCTGCGAGTCGGCTCAGCACCCTGAGCGTGCCGCGGCAGCTCGGGATGCTCGGAGTCCCTTCTCGGCAGGAGTTTGGGAGGCGCTCGGAAGCGCTGATAGCACTTCCTGCCGCGCGGAGCCTTTCAAAAAGCGGGAGTTGCCTTTGGAGCGAGCGGGAAAGGGGCTCGGCGGCTGTCGGCACGCTGCTGGGATCACAGTGGTTGGGAAAAGGGGGCGTTTCCAGGCGGGAGCAGCTCGGAGGAACGGCTGGCGCTGGTGTGGCTGTGACACCTCGCCTGGGTTGTCATGTTCCAAAGGCATTGGTATCCCCAGGGAATCGGCACCCTCAGGACACTGCTGCCCCTCTGGACAATGGGATCCCTCCTGGGACATCGATACCCCCTGGACTTCGGGGCCCTCCAGGGCATCAGGAACACCCCCTCCAGAACTCATCCATCCCCCCGGGCCTGTCCATGCCCTAATCCCAGCCATCTCAACATCACCACCTCCCTCCCAGCCCCCCTCCGGCGCCGGTGCCCGCCCCGTGCCCGCTCCGCTCCGGGCCCTCGCCTCGCCCCGTGCCCTTTGTCGGGGTTTTGCTGCTATTTTGGGATTTCCTCCGTTGTTGCGGCTCCTTTGTGCGGGGCCTCTCGCTCGGCAAACAGCTGGAGGATGTGGGGGGGCCGCATTTTCCACTTGGGGCTCGGCCGAGCCCCGACCTCCTCCCCGGGGAGGCAGACACCCGACGGCGGGGCCGGGGCGGGAGCGGCCGGCTCGGGATGGGCTGCGGGAAGTGGGGTGAGGGCGGGGGCAGGGGGGTCCCGATCCCGGGGTGATGGGTGGCTGCTGTGCCCCCTCCCAGCCAGGAGCGCTCCCAAATCCCAAAGCCGGGATGGTGCCTGGCTCCAGCTGCCTGCTGGGATGTGCACCGGGAGATGCTGGAGGGTTTGGGGGCTGAATCCCACCCCCACAGGGCACCATCCGGTGGGTTTGGGGTTCCTCGCAGCATCCCTGGAGCCCCCCCGGATGGGATTTATGGACAGCGTGCTCCCAGGATGGGGACTGTCCCAGAAGCTCTGAGGAGACACGAGGGACATCCATGTCCCCCCCTTTCTAGGGTTTTATTCCCACCCCCAGTGCTGTGGAGCTGGATCAGGGCCCTGCTGCCCCCTTCCCTGCTCCTATGGGCTGGGAATGGGATATTTGGCCATCTTTGGGTCACCTGGTGGACAACTGGGAGCGTGCGGTGGCCGGTGACAAGCCACTTCTAAGGACAAGGGACACGGTGGGAAAAGCTTTTAATGGCAGCACAGAGGAGATGGTTGGAGGATTCCGGAGGAGATAGCCAGAGAATTCCAGGAGATCCGGCCTCTGGAGTGGTGGGACAGGCTCAGTAGGCAGAGCCCTGGATGTCGTCGTAGTCGCTGCCCTCAGAAAAGTCGGGATCCTCCACGTGTTCCCCCGAGGGACAGGATGGAACTGACCAGCCTGCGGACACAGAGCCCGTCGGGAGGATTCGGGAATTCCCGGAATTCCCTGTGTCCCACCCCCGGCTCCAGCACAGGATCCTCACCAGGATGTGAGGGGGGGTCTCCGGGGGGCTCCTTGTCCTGCACGTTCTCGTACCACTCCCCCGAGGAGGTGCTGGAGCTGCCGTCGGGATCGGGATCTGCTGGAGCCGCAGGTACCCAGGGCTGGGAGGGCACCGGGGCGGGCGCTGCTGGGGGAACTGGGAGGAACAGGGTCACTGACTGGCACTTCCCATCCCTGTTCCCGCTCCGTGGGGTCCCACGGAGGTTGAACCCATCCCTGCTCCCATCCCTGAACCCCCATTCCCTCCCCATCCCTGCAGTCTCTGCATCCCTTGCTCCCATCCTGGGGGTCTCCCCATGCCTGCTCCCATCCCTGCTCCCATGCTTCCCACCTGTGCCGTAGCCTGCCGGGTGCCACTGGGTGCCCTGGGATGGAGGGGGAACGCTGCCATTCCAGTAGGGCTCCGTGGAGGAGGATGAGGATGAGCTGGAGGAGCCGCGGAATGGGGGGCCCAGCCTGGCCCGCTCTGTGGGGACGAGGACGTCAAATGTGGGAACAGGGATATGGGAACAGGGGGTGTCCGTGGGATAGGCCCCCCTACCATCCTCAGGGAACGGCTCCGTCCTGTCCTGGCTGGGCCTCAGAGGGAGCAGATCCTCCCTGGGATGCCGGCGCAGGGAATCTGCGGGAAGGGGAGAGGGGTGGGGACATCCTGGGTGACAGGAATCCCAGGACAGGGTGTCAGGGATCCCAGAGGAAGCGGGATGCTCACTGTAGAAGGTGGAGAGGGCCACAGGCGGCTTGCTGCTGAACTCATAATATTCCGAGTCGGAATCAGAATCCTTGGGAATGGCTGTGACCAGCGGGTCTGGGGGGTGACAAGGGGATGTGGCATCTGTCACCAGCTGGGACCTCCTGCCCCACAGCCCTCGGGGGGACCTGCCAGACCCACCTGATCCTTTGGGAATGCTGGTGGGAGCCTCCCTGTAGTCGTTGGGGATCCCAGAGAGTCCGTCGGGGCTCTGGGAGCTGTGGGTCACCAGGACTGGCATGGGTATTCCCAAGGAGGACGTGGCTGTGGGGACAAGGGGATGCACCCACTCCATAGCTGAGCTGAGCCCAAAAAGTGGGGATTGCGTCCCAATTCTGTGTCCTGATCCGGAATTCCTTACCGCTCCTCCTCCTCAGCCTCAGCAGGGCGGCGGAAAAGGCCAGCACGGAGAGCAGGAGCAGCGCCGCCAGCACCAGGCACAGGACAAAGAGGGGACTGTCCAGGGCTGGTGTCCCCAAGGCTGGGGTCCCCTCCTCGGCTGGGACAGAGAAAGGACACAGCTCATCCCACATAAATCTTTCCCCCAAGGAATTCCACCCCGACCCCAGAGGGCTCGGACACTCACCGTGGTGCAGGACAGTGACATTCCTGGGCGTCACTTCAGCCGTGGGTGTCGTCGGCGTCTCCAAACCCTGGGAGCCTGGGGACAGAAACAGGATGCTCGGGAGAGGGCAGGACCCGGGCCGTGCTTCAAATCCCAGCGGGAAGCATCCCGATCCCGATCCCGTACCGTTGCAGACGACCCCGGCGGCCCAGGATTGGTAACACGGAGCGGATTTATTGAAGATCCAGCGGCACTGTGCCAGCGAGGGCTGCAGGCTGCCACACAGGTACACCATCTTCCCGGGAAGCGTGTGTCCGTAGGAAGGCCGCTGCAGCGCGTTCCCGCATCCCAGCGTCCGGCACAGCACCGTGGCCTCCGGCTCGTACCACGTGCTGTTACACACCGTGCTCCAAATCCCGCGGAAAAACACCTCCACCCTGCCGGCGCACCCGTCGCGGCCTCCAGACAGCCGCCACTCCTGGTGTTCTGCGGGAAGAGCGCGGCGTTCGGCCTGCGCCGTCCGCATCCCCGGCTCCGGGATGTTCCACACCCACCTGAGCAAACCACGCCGGCGTCCTCCTTGTGGCTGCAGTCGTGCTCCAGCACGGCCGGGCACTCCCAGAGGTGCCGCTCGTGTCCCTCGCACCCCACCTCGTCGCGGAGGATGGGCCCGTGCCCGCGGCCGAAGGCGGCGCTGCCGGGGGCTCTCACGGCGCGGCCGCACTGGAGCTGGCGGCACACGACGTCGGCGTCGGGAATGTCCCAGCCGTCGTCACACACCGTCCCCCACGTCCCCTCCTGCTCCAGCTCCACGCGGCCCTCGCAGCGGCTCCGGCCGCCCGCCAGCCGCAGCGCTCCGGGACCTGGGAGAGGCACCGGGATGGGTGAGCTGGCGTTGTCCCAGCATCCCGAAAAGTGGGAGTAGGGATGTCTGTCGCCCTCCCGCACTCACCCAGTGCCACCGAGGTGTTCCCGGTCGGAGCGGTGGGAGGTCTTGTCGTATCTGTAGGGGATGTGGGGAGAAAGGGCAGAGGGATGAAGGACCGAGCCCCCCAGGATTCCCAGTTTGGAGGGGCGCATCCCAATCCCATCCAAATGTGGCCGAGAGGATTTTCCCAGCTGTGAGTGGCACAGCGGGAATCCCCCCCAGGCTCTGGCAACGTGGTCACGGAGCTGTTGCATCCCAAAAATCGATCCCCTGTGTGCCCCGGGATGTTGCCCGGGGCTAAGTCCTGGCGTGGGATCTGCTGGGAGAATTTGGCCTTAAATATGGGAATACAGGGACACGACTCACTGGTGGAAGAGCTGAAATTTGGGATGTCATCCTGCATCCGTGTTGTTCCCGCCTTCCGGTTGATCCCTGTGGACACAGAGGGGCTGGACCTGCCTGTACCCACCTGCCTCCACCCATTCCAGGGCCACAGGTGAGCAGATGATCCAGTTATCCCTAAAAATTCCCCATTTGGCTCCTCCAGGGGGAAGGATTCAGCCCCGGAAGCGAGGCATCCAGGGGGGCTGCTTGGGTGGGAATCCTGGGAAGAGCCCTCAGAGCTGGTAGGGTGTGGGTTGGAGTTAAAATATCCAAGGAAAAGGTCGGGGATGAGGGGAGGAGGTGGGAATGAGCTGCCCCAGGTGGGGACGGAGGTGTGAGAAGGGCGGAAATGGGGTGACGGGCCTTCCCTGCTCAGTTGGAGGCCTCAAGGCTGCTCCTGGCAGCCATTTCGGCAGCTAAACCATCCCAAATCCTGCCAGGATGGGGGGGGACAAGTGGCATCACATCCCAAAAACATCCAGGGGGGACAGGAGAGACAGGATGGGCTTCAGGCCCTGAGTGTCACCCCTTTCCCACACAGACTGTAGGTGGGATGGCTCCGAGAGCACTTTTAGGGGCTTAGGGTCCTCTTTTCGGGGTTCCCAAGGTGCTTTTGGGAGATCCAAGGGGGCCTTAACCCTTGAGAGAATCCCCTTTTAGAGGGTCCCTTTCCCTCCATCCCAGTGGGTTGGGGGGCAGCATCCTCCAGCCGTGACACCCAGTGTTGGGGACCCCCCAGGACCCCCGGGGGGATGGCTCCCCATCCCAGGGAGGTGGCAGGTCCCCGACCCCCAAATCAGCGGCTCCGCCACCCCGAGGTCCCGAGAGAGCGGCGGGAAGGGCCAGGACGGGGACAGCGACGTACCTTGCGCAGGTGCCACGGCAGAAAGAGCCACCAAGAGCAGGCAGAGCCCCCCCATCCCGTCAGCGGGGCAGCCCCATGGAATTCAGGGGTCTGGGATTCGGGGGGGTCCCTGTCTCAGCAGCTCAGGGACATGGCTTGGCCGTGTCCCCGCGCTCCGGCGGCTCCGGGAGTGTGGCGGAGGGCAGGAAGCCGACTCAGTGCTGCGGGGTGGAGGAGGGTGATGGGCTGGCTTCATCCTGCCCCGCCGGGGAGGAAACGGGGTTTTGGGCACCCCGGAGACCCTCCGGGCCGCGGGAGCCTCGTGGATCTGGTGCTCCCGCCCCAGGGGGACACGGATCTGGTGGAGCCATCCTGATCTGCAGCTCGTTTGTGCCTCCAGGCTGTGGATTTGGGGTGGTGGCATGGGAGGACTAGGGGTCTCCCGAGCTGTGGGATGTCTGTGGGGTGATGGAGAAGAGCCAGGAGTTGTCCCCTTCTCCCTGATTTTTGGAGTCAGTGTTACCTGCATTTCCACATCCTGAGCATCTTCCAGCACATCCAGGACCACCCCAGGACCCTCCAGGAATACGAGGTGAGGGATAAGGCTGGAATTTCCATGGGTGGGAGGTGGGGCATCCCAGGAGATGTTGATGCCCACCGTAGGTGAGGGCTGGGATCCAGCTGAACACCTGGGGATCCGGGATGCTGGGAATGGGGGCCAGGACCCCGGTCATCCCACCTCAGCAGGGTTTTGGGAAGGTCTGGGAAGCTGGGAGCAGGGTGATGGGGTGGGGGAATCTCCTGCTATGACCCATGGGATTGCTGGGACTTACTGGGAAGCTGGAAGAGTGGGAATCGCCACAGCACCCCTAAATAAAGGGATGTGCTGGCCGATTCCAGTTGCTGAGGGGACATTTGGGAACGTCAGGGGCAGGCCGTGGGGAGGACATGCACGGCCAGGCTGGGGCTGGGGCTGGAAAGGTGGAGGAGGAGGATGGCAGGAGAAGGAGGCAGGAGATCCCTTATCCCAAGGTGACCCCGGCTGGGCCAGGGCCAGGCCCAGCCCTGGATCCAATCCCGTGACCAGCTCCCACGTGGAGCCAAGGTCAAGGGCATGTGCCCATTCCCGGGAGCCTGGCACTGCCATGGGGGCAGGGTGGGACCCGGTGTCGGGATCAGAGGAGACGGCACGGTGGGGGAAAGGGGGGAGATCCCAATTGTTTTTTTTTTTAAATACTTTATTTTTGTAACAACGTCAGAATTAAAAATTTGCCATAAATATCAGCCCCTGGCAGCCCCTTCCTGGGCGTTCCCGGTAAAAAATGTGTACAAAACAGATGCGTGGCCGGGGTGAAGGTGGGGGGGACACGGGATCCTCCCCGGGATCAGACCACAGGAATCATCACCACCATCATCATCATCACCACTATGAACACCATGTCGCAATGAGACCCAAAGCAGTAAGAGCATCCCAAATTCCTCCCCAGTGCCGCCGGGATCCAGCCCCCGCAAGGACGGGGCTGGGAGACGACCCCCCCTCACCCTCTGTGGGCGCCTCGGGGCAGTGCCAGGAGGCCACCAGTGGTCCCCGGCACATCCCGCTGGGAAGGGGGGTCGGTGTCCCCCCAGCGCGGCACGGGGAGGAGGTCGGGCCCTTACTGGTTTGCCCGGGAATTGGGGGGGGTCCGGGAGTCGCCCCCTTGGGGTCAGGAGCTGCCGCGGATCCTCTCCATGTAGCTCCGGAGCTCCTCGGGATCCCGCAGCCCCATGTCCTCGCACACCCAGCGGATGTCGTCCTCGCTGGCCACCAGGATGGACTGGACGTGGGGGTCTGCCGGGGACGGCTCCTCGGGGACGCGGGGGGGGCCGAAGGTGACAAACTCCACCCGCTTCCTGCGGCCGCCTCCCGGAGCCGGTCCCTCCTTGCGGGCCGGCGGCGCTCCGGGGCCCGGGGAGCCGGGGGGAGCCCCGTCCTCGCCGGAGCCCGAGGGGCCCCCGCAGCCGCAGGGGGGGCCCGGGGATGCCAGGGGTTCCAGCTGCCGGCGATCCAGCTGCGGCCGATCCAGCTGCTGCCGATCCAGCTGCCGGCTCAGCTCTTCCTGGTCGGTGCCCAGCCAGACCCAGTTGTGGGGTTGTGGGGCCGAGGGGGCCCCGTCCGGCTCGGGCAGCTCCTTCTGCTGGTAGCGGAGCACGAAGAAGATGCAATTGACGAGGAAGATGAAGATGGCGAGGCAGAAGACTCCCAGGAGCACGTACATCCCGATTTCCAGGTCGGTCGCCCGCTCCGGCGCCTTCACCATCTCCTCCTCCTCCTCCTCCTCTTCCGTGCCGGCGCGGTTGCGGCCGTAGCCTTCCTCCTCATCTTCCTCCGAAGAGGACCCCTGGAGCTTGGTGGCCGCCGGCCCCACGCCCGCAGGGTCCCTCCGTCCCACGGTCACCGCTTCCCTGGACATGGCACCCTCGGCCCGCGGGAAGGGCCGGGGGCTCCCGGGGGAGGGGACCCCCACCTCGAGCCAGGCGGTGCCGGTGGCCAGGGCGGCCGCGCGGTGCCGGCCACGCCGGCACGGATCCGGGGGGTGCAGGCTGAGCTGGAGCAGGGCCCCCCGGCCCGGCCCCTCGGCCACCACCCACGGGTGGGCGGCGGGGACCCCGGGGGACCCCCCGACGGTGGCGACGGCGCGGTCGAGGGACGTCACGGTCAAGGCCACGTCGTGCCACCCGTAGAGCTCCAGCGGGGCCAGCGTGTGGTCGGAGAAGGACAACCAGACGGACAGCGTGGCTTCCTGGAGGGATGGTGAGCGGGATGGCAGGGGTTTGGGGGACACCGGGGACACCGGGGTGATCCCCCACCCGTCTCACCTGCTTCAGGACCCGCAGGGTGGGCGTCCCCAGGGCGGTGGCGGTGACCACGCCAGGATGATCCAGCTGCGTCCGCAGGGATAAGGAGAGCCCGGCCACCACCTGGCCGCGGAGCTCTGTCACCGTCACCTTCTCCTCGGACACCACCAGCGTCTGCTCCCCCAGGATGGAGTCGGAGAGCGGGGAGCGCACCTGGAAGCACCTTGTGAGTCCCACAACATTCCTCACGGCCACCACAGCCCCTTCCCAATCCTGTCCCAGCCCCTCAGTTCCCTCCCTCCCTGTATTCTGCCCAGCTCCCTCTGGGATCATTCCCAGCCCCTGCAACCTTTCCACCACCCCAGATCCCCCAAATTCCCCCCAGACAACCCCCCTTTACCTCCACGGAGGTGACTCCGGGCTCCCGGCCCACGACCACAGCCCCCGCTTCCAGCGAGGCCACGCGTGGGTCCTGGACACGGGTGCGGGCGGCCACCAGGTGGGTGACATCCAGGAGCCACTCGGGGCCGGGCAGGTAGGACAGGTGACGGCCGCCGTCCAGGGGGTGGGCCACGAAGTGCGCCAGGACACGGAGCGCCGTGCGCTGGAACTGGGGCCGGCAGCCCCGCGCCCGCCGCTCTGGCTCCTCCGCAGGGTCCTCGGACTCCACCGCACCACTGGGGACAGGGGGGACAACAGTCCCAGGATGGGGTGACAAGGGTCCAGGGGCAGGGGAACAGGGGTTGTAGGACAGGGTGACAGGAGTTCCAGGACAGGGGGACAGGGATCCCATGACAGGGTGACGGGAATCCCGGGACACAGGAGTATGTGGGGGCTCAGCGATGCATCCCCACACGTCAGCTCTCAGCCCAACTCCTGTCTCCCCCTTTTCCCACCATCCCATTCCGCAGGCCTCACCTGTCGGGCCCACCAGGCAGTCTCCAGCCACGGAGCTGCTCCAGGACAGGATCTCCCAGCTGGACACGGAGTGGAAGCAGCGGAGCCCACACGGAGAAGCTCAGCTCAGCCCGCAGCCGGCGCGCCCAGAAATCCACGCGGGCCCCCCGTGCCCCCCGGCTCTCCTTGCCCCCCACGAACACCAGGTCGCAGGAGTCCGACACCTGCAAGGGCGCGTGGAATTCCGTGGGAATCTCCCAGGTGAGGAGGCGGGATAGCGAGGGGACAGCGGGACTCACCTGCAGCACCTGCTTGTCAGCGGATTCGCATCCCACGGGATCCGTGAGCTCGGACACTCTGCCCCCTGCTTCCACAGCCACCAATTTCACCGGGATAACGCGGGGGATCCCAGTCAGCGGCGCCGTGTTCAGGATCTCCAGCTCCTGGAAGCGCGGCGGGATGAGCGGGCGCTTCCCACGGGACGGAGGGCCGGAACGGGACGGGGGCACCCACCTGCACCAGCGGGACGAGGGCGCGGATGTCCCGCTCCGACACCTGGATTTCCCAGACCAGTTTGTCCTTCTGAGCCTCGGGGTCCTGGCCGGGATACTCCACCTGCCACGTGAGGGGCCGTGCCGGCGCCAGCCCCCCTGTCCCGTTTTCCACGGCCACATCCAGGTGCAGCAACGCGGCCGGCTCGGACGCCCTGCAGCACAGCGCCGGGATCAGGGCGGAGCAGCCCGCAATTCCCGCTGAGGTGGGGGCGCGGGGATGCTCCCTACCTGGAGCCAGCAGGGACGGCAGGGACATCCCCGAGCCGCCGGCACGTCACCACGGCCGTGGAGTGCTTGGGACCGCGGGAACGCTCCAGGTGCGCACTCCAGGCGCCGGGAATGGCGGGGCGGGCGGAGAGCACCTGCAGGCCCTTCTTGGCCTTGATCCTGCGGGGACACACTCAGTGTCACACGGTGTCCCAAGGTGTCACTCAGTGTCAGACGGTGTCAGACAGTGCCCCACAGTGTCAGATGGTGTCACACAGGGTCACACAATCTCACACAGTGCCCCAAAATGTCACACAGTGTCACACAGTGTTAAAGAGTGTCAGATAGTCACACAATGTCACACAGTGTCAGATGGTGTCACACGGTGTCAAATGGTGTCACACACTGCCATTCACAGTCACACAGTATCCGATGGTGTCCCAAGGTGCGCCACAGTGTCACTCACAGCCACACAGTGTCACACACACAGCCACACAATGTCACAGACTGCAACACAGTGTCACTCACAGCCACACGGTGTCACACACAGCCACACAGTGTCACACAGTGTCCCACCGTGCCCCAGTGTCCCCGCTCTCACCGCAGGGTCAGGCTGTCAGCGGTGAAGTTGTGCTGCAGGGCGATGGTGGCTGTGAAGCTCTGCCCGGGCCGCAGGGGGACGTTGGGGACATGCAGCAGCACCTTCTCGTCCAGCCGCACCTCCTGCTGCCTCTCCGGCTCTCCCACCCGCAGGTCCAGCATTCCCAGGAATCTGGGAGCTTCCCGCTCCCGGCCCCCGCACTCCCCCACGCTGTAGCGCAGCTCAGCCGGTTCCGGCTGCTCCGAGGAGTCAGAATCCCGCCGGTGGCTCCGGTGGGAATGGAGGGATCCCGGGGAGAACCAGCGTGGAGGGATCTCCAGCTCCACCACACACACGCCCAGCGGGGCCTGGAGGAGAGAGGGGATCCCGGGGTTAGGGTGGGGGGGAGCTGTGGGTCCCCAGGGTCCCCAGGGTGGCACTGACCTGCAGGTGACACGTCCCCCGGGCCACCCGCCCGCGGTGGTGGGCATGGAGGGTGACGCAGGGGAGATCCCGAGCTCTGGAGTGATCCCAATTCCTTGGGGCATCCCAGTTCTCAGGGCGGTCTTGCTGCACAGGATGGTCCCGGTCCTTGGGGTGGTCCCAGTTCTTGGGGTGATTGTGGATACCAGCGTGGTGCCGGTCTTTGGGGTGATCCCGGACTCCATGGTGGTCCCACTGCTCAGGGTGGTCCTGGTCCCTGGGGTGGTCATGATCCCCAGGGTGATCCCGGTTCCTGGGGTGATCACGGACCCCAGGGTGGTCCTGCTCCCCAGGGTGGTCCTGCTCCCTGGGGTGATCCCAGTCCCTGGGGTGACCCTGGCCCCCAGGGTGGTCCCGGACCTCAGGGTGATCCCAGACCCCAGCGGGGTCCCAGTCCTTGGGATGATCCCGGACCCCGGTGTGATCCCGCTTCCCAGGCATCCAGTCGGGGCCGTGCAGGTGGAAGAGGACGCGGGCCACGGGCTCAGCAGGGGACACGGAGCTCTCCAGGGACACAGCACGGACGGCCCAGGCTGCCGAGCCGGGGGCGCTCTCCACGGGCACCTCCTGCAAGGACACCGGGATGGTGGCGGGGCCTGGGACACGCCAGGGTGGCACAGGGGACGTGGGGGTCCCGGTTACCTGGCGGGTGCTGAATGGGGGGTAGGTGGCCTGCACCAGGGGCTGGGGTCCGGCACGGAGCAGCAGGAACGTCTCGGAGCGGGCGTGCAGGGAAGAGTTGGGAGCCACATCCTGATCCACCCTCTGCAGCCGGTAGGACTCGGGCACCCCAAGGACCTCCAGCTCCGCCGGCAGGAACACGGGATCCGGGGGGTCCCCGTCACCCCTCGCTGCAAGGACGAGGATGTGCCACATCCCGCGGGGATGCGGCAGGAACGGGGTGCACGGGGGTGGCGAGCGGGGGTCTTTGTGCCCACCTTTGTGGCACCACACAGGGTGACCCCCTTGCCTGGGCCACCCCCAATCTGAGGTCACCCCATCCCAGGGTTATCCCGTTCTGGGGTTATCCCATCCCTGCATCAGGACTGAGGGGGCCACTGAGTTCTCCCAGCCCCGGCTGCTCCCTGTGGGAATGTGGGGAGAGGGTTGGAACCGCGTCCTGCAGGGTGGGATCCAGGCTCGCGGTGCCCAGATCGAAGGGATCCCTCATTGCAGGGAGCAGATCCCACCTGGATGCCCAGGCCGGGAATTGATCCCCCCTGGGCCATCAGGTGTGCAGGGAGAGAGGCCAGGCAGATCCCGGGATCCGGGGGGAACGGGAGTCCCTAGGGCGGCGGGTTCCCGTGGGGATTGTGGGGAGATTCCCAGTGGATCCCACGTTCCGCGGGTGACCCCCTCGGGATCCCAGGCGGTGGCGGGGGCGCGGATCCCAGGGAATGCGGGGAAGGAGGAGGCGGGGGTGAGGT
>VXBT01003525.1:1083043-1240903 GCA_013400235.1 Oriolus oriolus | reverse complement strand
GTTTGGGGTTTTTTTTAATATTGCTGTTGTCATTGTTGTTTGGTTGGGTTTTTTTACGGAAAGTTTTTACTACCTGAAGAGAGTTGCTTGTAAGTGATGCCATCCCAGAGTACCAGAAAACAGAAAACAGTAAAGAGAGGTTAAGGAGCAGAACAAAATGGTGAGGGAGACGATTCTAGCAACACAGGTGTGATCAGTGCACACTACAGCAGCAGAGAATTAAAAATATAAAGAGGCACTGCCACTGCAACATTTGAAATCTTAAAGATCCAGCTTCACACTCAAGTTGTTCTCCCAGTGGAAAATGCTGGGGGCAGAAGAGTAGAAGCACTCCTGCAGCCCAGTTACTTACCTGTCTGCTGTAAACTGCTTGAAAACCTCTCTCTTTAAATAATCTACTGGAAAAAATCCAACTCACCTTTCATTTTGTGGTTTTGAATATCACCTTGACAGTCATCAGAAATCATCACTGCAGTGAGGTTTGAGATTCAAATTTTACTGCTTCCATGCAGATGATATTTGCACAAAAAGTTGAGGAAAGTACTATATTCTTTCAAGCTACAGTCAAGGCAAAGACTGTATCTATTTTGTGGGTTTTTTCCCCTTTTCCTCAATTCACCTAATGATTTTTCTACTTTTTTTTTTAATTTTGTGTGTGCAGTGTCACTGCTGATAGCACTAGAAGTAAAGAGTCTTCAGCTCACTTCACAGGAAGGGTAGAAAACATCTGTTTATTGAATCATAAGAAAGGAAAGGTCCTTGAGAAATTTACCATTTGTCTACACAAATCATAGCTCTTACATTGTTCAGCTGCAATTTTTTTATAATGGAAACAGTGTGGAGAAGCAATCAACATCAAATGCAGCTCACAGGAAGTGACAGATTCCAGGGGTTTATTTTCTTTCCTACCCGATCCAACACCAAACATTCGCTCTCATTTTACTTGCTAAAAAGGGGGAAAGAAAAAATAATACATAAAATTAATAAAGTGCATGTAAAAACCATAGGAATGGATACAGTGGAAAATAGCATGTTTGGATATGTCCAAAAGGTCTCACTTCTGACAGGCAATCCCCATGACTGCTTTGAGAGTGGACAGGTACCGTCCTAATAAACTGAAGCAAGAGTAGATACACTTTTTCAATGTCATTGTCTACATTTCACTAGAAGTTACTTATTTTTTTATTTAGCTGTTTCATTTAGGCCTAGTTCTAATGAACACATCTATTGCCTGAAGCCTCAGGACTGAATATTGCCATGTTAAAAAAGCTTTTATGTCATGTATTAAAATTTTTGTGTGGAGTGGATGTCTGTAGTGTGTGAGACCCTTGGACCCTGTGTTCAGCAGTCACCACTGGCAGTCCCTGAATGGCTGCACAGACAGATGTAATCTCTTAAATGACTGTGAGAGCTTACAAGCTGAATTTAAGATGTTGGATTTAAGATCTAGTGGGCACTTCTCTCGGTACACAGGTAGTTCCACAGATTTTTATTTTTTCATCCTTTTGACTTCTGCCATCTAAAGGCCAGCAGATGGAGTTTATAACTCTTATTTGTAACAAGGAGGATAATAAATTAATTGAGTCGATTCCTCAGGACAAGGGGGATCCCATTAAGGAATGATTATGCTGCCATTTTTCTCAACCGCTTTTAGCCAAAGTTATTCCAACTGTAGCTGCATCAAAGCTTTGCTTTTATGTTTAAAACAGTTTTAATGAAGAGTTATCCTTAGAAATTACTGTAAATCCAACCCCATAAAGACCTAAGTGTCTCTGGCCTCTGTTCGTGGGGTTGAATTTCACCCACAAGGGAAAAATAAGTTGGTTTGTCCATTTGCTTGTGTAAACTTTGATCCCACTCATCCTCCAGTTATAATACAGACATTTTAAACTGCATCAATCCATAAAGCACATGCATTTCTAAAAGGCAACCATTTAAGGAAACAGGCAGCAATTAATCTGTTAAGCCTGAAAACCAAATATTAACTGTTCCATGCACCTTAGGAAAAATTCAGATGTGCCCCAATGAAGTTAAGTGTGTGTATATATACGTGACATGGGTGTGTGTGTAGGGATGGGTTTTTTGAAGTCTGATTCTGAAGCCCTCATAAACCAGTTTGCTCAGACAGCTGCCATGCTCTAGGCTGCTAAAGAATATGGATTATTCTTAACCTGTGGTGTTGTGGTCTATACAGGTCAGACTGCAGAGTGACACAGAGTGGTGTGCCCATGCTGCTGCATGCTATGAAAATCTCCATGCTGGTACAGATGAATTGACTGGAATCACAGGACTGCTCACCACCTCCTCTAATTAGACTGGTGTGACTTTCACATGGGAGACTGCTGAATTTAGACTCTCCCCCTTAATCTTTGGGCTTTGTGTTTTGGCTGATTGCTTTATAGAAAACACTGACCACAAGGGTTTAGCTGATGGACTGATGAAGGTGAGGCTCTTGCCTTGAATCTGATGAAGAAATTATTTTAGTGTTTTAGGTGCTCTGTGCATCTGCTGTCCTCTCCTTCTGTGAGAAGCTTCAGGTACTCCCCTTGCAGCACAGGCAGAGCAGAGCATGTGCCTGTGAAGCTGCAGCTTCAAGTCAGGATTACGGACAGATGTGAAGAGGGGCTTGCACAAGCTAAAGCTCCCACACTTACACGAGGTGGCTGGGGCTGGCAGCCTGGCTTGTTCTTTTACGAGAAAAAGCTTTGGGCAGCTGGGATAACAGTGCCTGAAGCTGCTGCAACAGCACGTTCCTGTGCACGCCTATCAGGCTCGTGAAACCTCTGGAGAGCTGGGTTTGGATTCTGGCTGAATCATCACCTACCAGTCCCTAAACAGCATTTAGAGCCACAGGAGCTCCTGGCATGGTGGTACCCACCTGCAGGGCCCTGCCCTTGGTCTCGATGGGCAGTGTGACTGCAGAGATGGCACAGACGATGCACACAGAGGAGAAGAGACACAGGGCCCCGATGAAAGATGCGCTCATAAGAACCTGCAGGCCAAAGAGTGTCAAACAGGAGCTCGCTGCTGTGGGGGGCTGGCACTTAATTAGCAATTAGGAGTGGGCAAAGGGTCACAAATGCCTAAGAGACTCCACAAGAGAAAAAACAGTATCTTGTGAACCTTAAGAGCTTTCAGAAAGTATCAATTACTAGCAAGCTGAGCTCTGTGATGATAGTTACTCAAAGCTACATCTGGCAAAGACCACCCAAATACTCTCTATATGGGGTTGGGGGAGAATTGATTACATCCTCCCTTTTTTTTGAATGAACTTCAGGGGCATCTCTCTGTATTTGATGGCAGTGCATCTCTCAAGCATGCTCTTACCTGTGATATAAATGGAGCCACCATAGCTCCCACACGGCACAATGACCCACTTGTCCCCATCCCCAGCGCTCGCATTGTGGTGGGATAAACCTAAAACAGGCCAGAAAGATATTGGATTAGTGCAACAGCAATCCACAATATCTGTACTTTTTTCTTTCTTTTTTAAAATTTTTGGTCAGAGAGACCCATTGTGTTATCAACCCATTGTGTTATCTTATCCCAGCTAGTGGGATAAGATATGAAAAGAAATAAAAACTCCTTTGGGCCTCATTTGAGCCATTACAGATCTGTCATTTTTTGCCCTAAGTAAAGTTTTAGGGCAAGTCAAAGCTGGATGTGATTCCCCTTTGTTTAGCATTTGTTTAGCACCGCTACCACCACTTTATCTCCTGGCTCCATGACCAAAGTCACAGAGGTTAGGTTGGGAAAAATTCCATTTATACTGCTGGGCCCTGTAATCTGGAAAGCAGGAAGAAAGGATATTGTCTGCAATGTTCAAGTCTGCCTATTCATTTTTATCAACAGCACTTTTGTTTAGAAGGAGGAAAAAGAAAAAACAGGTCCCAGTAAGAAATCTCCAGGCTTAGAAGAATGTGCTTTGTGTAGTTTATTTTTCACTTCTTCCAAACACCTGTGCCAATAAAACAGTAAAATATGAATTTTGCTGAACTTTAAGTCCTTTTAAGATCAACAGATTTTAGCAAGTACATTCACACAAGCCTTTGTTTAAATACTTTACTGGGCCAGGCAAATGGAGTAATTCAAGAAGAGTCCAGGCACGTGGCTTGAAAGATTTTGATCACTGATTAAATTGTGAGTAGAATTGATTTATGGTATGGCTGTTACAGCAATGGTCTTTACATCAACAGCAACTTATTCAAAACTACTGAAATTGTGGTATTAAAGCCTGGTGCAAGTTTAAATATTACAGTGCACTATTGAACGTGCAAGGGAGCAACTTCTGTTTGCTTTGGATCACTTTACTCAATCAACAAGGAAATCCATTTAACTCCATACAATTATTTTTAAAAAAGAACAGCAGAAACCCCCACAATTTACACTTAACTCACAGAACTTGTGGCTCCAAAGTTGTATGAAGGACAAACTCCCTGAAGGATTAAAACTATTTGCAGACAGAACATAGCAATTTCCATTAAGTGAAAAGAACCATATATATAACCCCACATACTACCTCATACAGCCCCTTAAGTGCTGGAAAATGTTCTTTTTAGTGGTAGTCTGTTTTCTTACTGTGGGGGTGACAGGGGAAAGATTGTGGGTTTTGGAAGATAGTGGTACCAAACATCCTCAAAAACAGTGTTTTATAGGAGCTGAGCAACAGCTGGCTTAGTAGGGCATTCCTCTTCCATCTACTCCTGTCACCTCCAAGCTGGTTTTCTCATTGCTTCTCTTATCTTGCATATGAAAACACTGTGGCCAGGAAGCCAGAGATACATAGTTCAAGTAAGGTGACTCTTAACTAGTCCATAAACTAGCAGGCAGCATTCCTGGGTATTCACAAATGGTATTTCAAGCCTCTGAGCAGCTCAGCATTTCTCAAGGAGAACCCACCTCTGCTGTGTAAATGTAGATGGTGTTGAAGTTTGCTGAAACCAAGGCACGCAGCATGAAGAGAAAGCCAACCATGCCTGCACTAGAGAGAAAGCCACGTGGAGCAGTGTTAGTGTCACTGAGCAGCATCTGCAGAGATGCCAGAAAGAAAGAAAGGGGAGAAAAGTGAATGAAAAATAGAACTTCTTTCTGGTGAATGTTGTTCACATATTTTTTAATTTTCTGGACTGNCACGTGGAGCAGTGTTAGTGTCACTGAGCAGCATCTGCAGAGATGCCAGAAAGAAAGAAAGGGGAGAAAAGTGAATGAAAAATAGAACTTCTTTCTGGTGAATGTTGTTCACATATTTTTTAATTTTCTGGACTGCTAAAAAGCAGCTTGTTGGATGCTTAGGGGAAACCACGTGGGCTCAGTAATACAAGTGAGCCCCTCTGCACACCCCTGCACCACAGCATCTGCTGCCACAGCTTTCCCAGGAAAAGGAGAGCCAGTCAGAGGCTTTTCCCAGACCTACAAGAATTACTGGCATGGCAGACTGGTGACCTGAGAATACCAGAGGTCCTGCCCTCAGCACTGCATACCCTCAAACAAGACCTACAGTCTGAGCCAGAGTACCTCGAGGTGCAGATATTAAGGAGAAGAAAGAATAGAGCTGTACATCCCATGGTGATACACAGGCTTAGACGTCTTCCGAGGAGATTGATGCTGAGAATGTTCACAGGATTTACTGGAAATAAAAAGGAAAACCATAAAGCTTTTGATGATCTAATTGCAATGATTGTCTGCCTTGACAGACCTCACACAGTGTGACTCAAAGACACCTCTCTGCATCCCCAGTGCCTACCAAGTGTTCTGTAAGATGCACAAACCTTATCATTCTCTTCCTGTACTCAAACCTTGATTTGCCCCCATGCCCCCTTTTTTTACCCTTCCCCTCAGATGATGAAGCCTGTGCTTCTCTGAAATTGGCTGGGCTGAGGCAGGACACCAGTGTCTGTCCTGAGCCATGCAAGGAAGGCACAGCTGGGTGAGCAGCACAGCCCTGGGTGGTTTTGCTCCCTCTGGCCACAGCCCAGCCAAACACCAGAGCCTGAAGTGTGCCCCCCGTGCTGAGCCAGGAGCCACAGGCTCATAGCCTGTGTCCCAGAGATTGCCAGCAGTGCCAGGCTCACGTCGGCCCCTGGCACATGACCAAGAGCACACACAGCTCAAACCTTTGCCGTGAGAGCTGTGAGAGGGGAATGGCAGGGCAAGGATGGGAGCGGAGGTTACGTGCGATCTCCCCGACTGTGCTGATGATCATGGTCTGGTAGGCAGCAGGCCCAAACAAGCGGCAGTGGCAGGGGCTGTGGCTCTCCTCGGAGCCATCGCCGGAGTCCTGCAGCGGTGGGGCCGCAGAGCCACAGACGAGGTCCCGCTCCAGCAACTCAGCGCTGGCCAAGATGACGCCGTAGTAAGCAAAAGCTATGCCAAGCCTGTGGGGAGAAACGCTGCAGTGAGGTGCAGCTGTGATGGGGAAGGTGAGGAAACTGAAATGCAGCAGGTTTTGGGTGCCCTGGGGTCTCGGCTGCTGCTTGCACCAGCTCTGCATGATGGACCCCCTTAGCCTGAGCAGAGCAGTGGCTCAGGCCACTGATCACCTGTCCCATGGCACTCCCCTCCTACATATGTTCATGCACTGCTCGTCCTCAGTAAACCCCACCCCAGCCCGTAGTTCAGCTTTGTATTGGTTTTGCATGGCCAGGTTTTGGTAGTGGGGAGTAATACCCCTGGGGTCTACAGAGGTAGCTTCTGTGAGAAGCTTCTGGAAGCTTCCTCCATGCCTGACAGAGCTGCTGCCAGCCGACTCCTGCTGCTGACAAAGGCTGAGCCCATCAGCAATACTGGTAGTGCTTCAGGGGTAATATTTGCTACAAGGGTAAAAACTGCAAAAGCGATGGAGCCAGAGAAAGAAGCGAGAACATGTGTGAGAAACATCTCTGCAAACACCCAGGTCAGTGAAGGAGAGGGAGGTGGTGCTCCAGGTGCCAGAGCAGAGATTCCCCTGCATCCCATGGTGAAGACCACGGTGAGGCAGCTGCGCCCCTGCAGCCCATGGAGCTCCACAGTGGAGCAGAGATCCACCTGCAGCCTGTGGAGGGTCTCATGCCAGAGCAGGTGGATGCCTGAAGGAGGCTGTGACCCCATGGGAAGCCGATGGTGGAGCAGGCTCCTAACAGGACCTGTGGGTCCGTGCAGAGAGGAGCCCATGCTGGAGCAGGTCTGCTGGCAGGACTTGTGTCCCCCTGCGGGACACACACTGGAACAGCTCATGAAGAACTGCAGTCCATGGGAAGGACTCACATTGGAGCAATTCATGGAGGACTGTTTCCAGTGGGAGGGACCTCACACTGGATCAGGGGAAGAGTGTGAATGTCCTTATCCTTTCTACCCAGGGATTTTCAAGAGAAGTTTTCATTAACTGGCTGGAGAGGCTCACATTGTACCCTGGCTGGCTGTCAAGAACACAGCATTGGTGATGGCAGCCTTGCTTTGTCATTATCAAATAATTCAGAATACACCTGACCATAAGCAGGCTGAAAAGTAATTTTCACTTTTTTATCCCCCCCGGCAGTTTCAGAAATGAGCAGCAGAATTTGGGCCACCTGGGAAGGCAGGGAATGCTGGGGGGGATGGGAATGCAGACCCGAGAACATTCCAGGGACTCCTGGGAGGACTAGGAGGCAAAGATTAAAAAAAAAAAAGATATTTCATAACACTCATAGAAGTCGAGGGGAAAAAAACCATAAAAAATTCAAGGCCTGACTTTGCAACATTTTGGGTCAGTGGATTCCCATGGACCGATTATTTATACATCTCCATTCCAGAGAGCAAAGTCAATGAAACATGTATTACCCTTGCATGCAGCTACTGGGAACACTGCATATGAAACCTGTCTCCTCAATCTTCATTTCCCCCAGCGAGTAGCACTGGTAGTGATGGATGTGTTTCTGTCGGAGCCCTGTCTCACTGGTCCTTTGGCCTCTCCTGGCAAGAACAAGTTTACCCCCAGCAGGGAAGCAGAGCTGCAGGCACATCCCGCTGCAGGCAGGTGTGGGCTGTGCCCCGTGGCTCTCCCCTGGCTCCCAGGAGCCGCCCTGTCCTGAGGAAGGACTCACAGCACCATCCTGGAAGTCCAGCCCTTTTCTGCCTAAGTTACCAGCAACCAGTCAGGGTGCCTGAGGTGTGGTCTGAAACAGGACAAACCTACGGTGATCCATGTCCCCATGCTCCCCTCCAGCTGCCAAGGATCTGTAGCCACTATCTGAGGCAGAGTGGTGTCCTGTTAAAGGCAGAGTCAGTGGGAGACTTCTTCTCCCTGCACACTTTCAGCCGAGACAATGAGCTGATAAGCAAGAGAAAAAAAAAAATTTTACCATATGATCCATATCTGCAAAGTGGTTCTGAGGTATTTGGGGTGGATGAGGTCCTTGAATCTTCCCCTTCTTTCCTGCAAATCATATGATAGAAATAACAGTTTTTATAAAGGCATCTTTTACACAGGAGCAAGTGTTCTGTGAGAGCAGCTGGCACTCCAGGCCCGCCTGTGCTCCCCCTGTCCCCAGGCCGCTGGTGGCACAGACGGAGGCACAGATGGTGCCACACAGCACCCACCAAACCTCCAGAGAGGAAAGCCCCACTTCCCAAAAGATACCTGCAGGAAGCTGCACTGCAAAGGATGGAGGAGGGGAGAAGGGAACATCCTGTGCTCTCCTGGCCCCCACAGACCCCCCAGATCCCAGCAGTCTGGTCCCACTGTGACCGTGATGGTGCCAGAGGGGGTCCTGGTTGCTGCTGGGGGCCAGCACTGCTGGGGCTTCTGTCAGCTCCCATTGCCCCATGTGCTGCTCTGCCTGTGAAGCAAGCTTTTGGCCGCATGCATATTTGTGGGAGGCCTGAAGTGCCAGTGAGCAGAGACAGGCAGGCACTGGGGACCCTGCCTGCCCTGCTGCTCCCCGGGATCCCACCACCGAGGGGAGACAAGCTCACAGGGATGGTGTGGGATGCCTTTATTTTCATTTTCCTCATCATTGGTTAAGACTGAGAGGGTGCACAGCTAACAAAAGCCCTACCCACATCCAATGTGGGTCCATTACATAAATTCAATTAAACTACAGGGAAGCTTTAATCCTAACTAATTCCAGTACAATAGCACCATCTTGCATGAATTGCTAAGGACAATACTTGGTGCCTGTGGGATTGAATAAGCAGCAAAGAGGTCCAGAAAAGGGATTTAAAAGAGCTGGATAATAATTTTGAGGCCCTGGACAATGGATTTGTCTAATCTTCCTCTCTTGGGGGTCACTTGACCAAGTTCCCACCCACCAGCCAGCAGGGCTCAGACTGGGGGGAAGAGGGAGAAGCCTGGGGGGCCACTGTCTCCCCTGCAGCACCCACATGTGTTTTGGGGCATTTCAGTCCAGCAGTGATCTGCTCCCGAGCTGCTCAGCTGCCTACAGGTACAGATGGTGGTATCTGTGAAATTATCTCTCCTGCTCTGACCCTCTTCTGCTGGTCTGTGGCTCCACACTCAGGGACCTGGGCTCCTGGGACATGGTGGACAAGCCAGGCCAGGGGCTGGGCGAAGCCTCTGGGAGTGCTGTGCTGACCTCATGACAGGGATCCTTGCAGCCTGCCCAGTCACAGCCCTGAGAGAGACCCCAAGGGACAGTTCCCAGATCTCACGGCAGAGGGAACACCCCTGCAGGATGGGCGGGCAGTAAGGAACAACATGCTTTGCCAGGAGCCCTTTTTGTGGTAAAGGAAGCAATTTTTTTCTTAGCACAATATATTTCTGAGCAAACACAAATTGAGGAGAAAAAAAAAGTGGAAAACTCCATCCCATTTTGAAGACCAAGATTACTGTTTCCCCAAAAGAAAACTGACATCTCCATCACCACATCCAACAGCTGTTTGGAAGAGAGCCAAGCAAGGAGGACAAGAGAGGCAGAGCCAAACGTGGTTGGCAGTCCCGCTCCCTCTCTGAAGCCCAGATGCCAGCAGCCCTGCCTGGGATGGGTGGGCTGGGCAGCCTCAGCTTACCTTGGCCGACTCCCTCAGCTGCCCCTCTGGCATGGCCACCCCGTTCATCCTGGCTATCCCCTGCAGCGTGGCCAGCGCAGCCGCCGTGTTTCCCGTGGACACGTTGTACCGTGCTGACTCCGGGATGAACTGAAAGCAGAGCAGGAAGCCTTTCTGCACCTCTCTTGTCCTACTCACAGCTTCCCGTCGTTCCCCGGAGCCTGCTCAGGTCAGCACAGGGCACTCCATGAGCTGAAGGACCCTTTTTTCCTGTCCTCTCCCCCAGCCATGCCCTGGGGTACGCCATATGTCCCAGACCCTCATACCCCACCTAGGGGGCCTCACCCTGCCCAACAAACCCAATTGTTGGTCCAGCTCCTCAGGGGTCTGCCACTGAGCCATCTGTGTCAAGCACTTATGGAAGGTGAAAGCCGAAGACACAGGTTTAACAAAAACAATCTTGAATTAATTGACATTCTAAAATGAGATGAGGCACATATTACTTGCTCAAGCAAAAGTAAGTCTTCCAAGAAGACTTTTGTGTCTTCCAAGATGCAAGAAGGCCATTTTAATGAAAAGGAAGACATGGTTGAAACGTAGGAACTAACTCATCACTACCATTTGATGTTCTTTCCAAAATAAAATACTTTTTTATTAAATGGTGGCTCTATTAAATTATAAACAAGTATATCTGTTTCACTCAAATATGAATTAACGTCTCCTTTTTTAAAGGAATGTATACTAACTCTGCTTGGTTTTTTTTTCCCCTAAACCAGAAACTTTTGCTATCCAATTTTTCTGGCAAAAATAATCAGGGATACTACACATCCAAGTTATACGAGTGTGCACTCACAGCAACCTTACATTTGCCTGCCCAGGCAGCACCCCAGATGGACTTGCGCATTCACCCAGCTGCAGAAAGGGCTTTTACATCTGCACAGCCTCCACCAGCCACAGCCCAGCACTGCAGTGCCCATGAGCACTGTAAGCGGGGATTTTCCACATCACCCTCCACAAATCAGGTGGTTCTCATGTCCAAGGCTGACTTTTCTGAAGCAGAAGGAAACCTGGGGAAGCTGTGGTTAACCATGACACTCATTTGCTCTCTGAGTACTTTACTGAGGCTGCTTTCCTCAGCCGTAGAAAATGTAAAGGCTGAGGAGCGTGTGCTGTGCCCAGCACAAAAGCAAAGGTATTATTTGTGGTTTTTGTCACACCCTGCCTTGCCTGACTTCCTCTCAGTGCCTGGCCCATCACCACAATCCTTGGGTATTGCTGGCAGCCTGGACACTGGAACCTGGGCTGCTGGAGGGCTACAGCAGACCAGTAAAGCCAGGCCATCACCAGCAAGGTAACATCTCCACAGCAGCTGGTCTGCAGCCCCACCAGGACTTCAGGACCTTAGCAAGCCTCTGGGTGAGAGGACTGAAGTGGGGAAAGGAGGACACAAGAAGAGCCTTAGGCTTGCAGGGGGTGAGGGGCAATGCCTCTTGATGCCTGGGGAGACATCAGGGCAGTGGCAGTACAGCAGGGAGTGGGGAGGGGAGATCTTCTTACCCTGAACAGCAGGATGAGAAGGATGCCAGGGATGGAGGCAATTCGTATCAACCACCGCCAGCCGATGGTTGGGTTCACCACTGATGCCAGGCCAATGATTAACAAGGATCCTGCCAACCAAAACACCTTTCCAAGGGAGAGAAAGGGCTTAGAACATGAACTCATGGCAATGATTTGGTTGTTTTCTTCCCTTCTGGTCTGGTTCTGTGGATAGATGGGGAACTGTGCTAGGGAATGCTGAGGTTCAACTGAGCCATCCCATGGCTGTCTGAGAAGCTGTGCTTGGGTGGAAGGAAAGAGGGAAAGACAAGGGTTAGGGAGGGACAGTGAAGTAGTCCTAATTAGCTCCAGGTAAAAACCAATAATGTGCTGTGGATACAATTGTACTTAAAGCCACTGCTTTTGTCCTCCAAGTCACTTCTCTGCTAATGCTCATGCCCATGAATTTTCCTCTTATCTAGGTCTCTTCAGGGAAATAGCAGATTTACAGGCTCAGAAGGCAAAAGCAGGCCAGATTTCCACTGCTGAAAGTTGGTGGCTCTCCAGTAGACTCAATGCCAAGCTGTACCAACAGAGAATCTGGCCTCTGATCTGCAAGTACATTCCTTCCTGAAGTTCACTTGTTGCCATTAGGAGATGCATCCCTTTCCAGGGGACCACCCAAGGGAGCTCAGCCAACACAAATCACAAAAGCTGCAGCAAGTTCATGAGTAGCCTGTGGGCAGAAATACCAGATTTCTGGGGAGAAAGAAAAGATTGTTCTTCTATAAATCTTTGTGTTTCTGATGACACTTTGTAATGATGCCCTGGGATCAAGGAGGCTGCAGCGAGAAGCAAATTATCCCTGCCACCAAGAGTTTTGTTCAGCAGTGGGATGAATTGGTGCACTCAGAAGGGTCACCACTGATAATCTGAACATGCAGCAACTGCCCACTGCAGAAGTCTGCAGTAAGCAATGACCCAGCAAGTGGGCACTTGCTAACCCTAACCCTCTCAGCATGTCTCAGGCCAAATTTGTGACTATCTGTGCGAGTCACAAATAGTCCTGTCCTGTGAAAAGCCCCTGCAGAACCTGAGCAGAGAGAGGAGCAGATTAGTACCTCACCTGGGAGTCACTGCACAAACCACTTTTTATCTCTGGGCGTCCAAAGAGAGGGGGGAATACACCTCAGTTGGAGTGGGCTGGGAATGCCACTAGCTCCAGCGCCTGCCAGTCCATCAACACTGGCCCCATTAGACCAGGTAGCCCCATTATCAACAGGACAACCAAGAAGTTGGGTATCAGCCATCACTCAAAGTCCCTACACAGTGTTTGGAGCATCAAATTATTTGAGAGGATATTGCCTCTCTCCTGTGTATGTCTTTAATAACACAGATACTGCACTCTGAGGCGCAGCAGGCAGCGGACACTCGCTCAGGCCCAGACAAGTGTGATTAGTCTGGGAGAAGTGCTGATGGGCTGGAGACCTGGCTTCCAAACTGCAGTGGGACAAATCTCCCGGGACTCGGAGCGAGAAGAGACAGTGATGTGCTCACTTTTACCTGAGACAAGGGCAACATGTATCCCCGGTATCTCGTGGGCAAAAATTCTGTTTTTATGATAAGCCTAGTAAAAAAGGAGAAAAAATGCAGAAATACAGCTGCAATGAGAATTTCCATACAAATCAAGTAACAGTTCAGCTCAGCTCATAGAATGAATACCATCCCTCTTCCACCTTGAGCACCCAGAGACAAGGAATTCCTGTCCAATATGCCTCCCAGTCAGGCACCAAATTACATGTGAGGGAAACACAAGGCACAAATCCTTCCCAGCCCATGGCTGTGGGATACAAGCAGGTCATACAACACTGCAGTCTGTACATCAGGAAACCTATGGGAATGTCCTGTGGGGTGACTGAGGTGTCAGCACAGGCATAGATATGTTCATAGACATGAACATTTTAGTTAAAGGGTTTTTTTCCATTAAATAAAAGTATTTTTTCCATTAAATAAAGAAAACACTCTGCTCCACTTTTTAAATGGCTGGAGTGCACTTGGGGCAGGGGGCTCCTGGCACTGGCATCTCTCAAGCTCCCAGGTGTGAATTGTGCTTTCTTAGCTGGACAGAGAGAGAGGTGAGGAGAGATCCACACTAGCTCCTTCTGTCACAGCTAGTGAAGTGTTTTATAAAATGTTCAATTTCCCTCCATCATCATGAGGCTCATTAGCAGCCTCCATGGCCAGGGAATGGGGCCCTCCTGTGAGGGAGGCAGTGCCAGCAGCTCAGCAGATGCATGACCCAGGCGCAGGTGCCTTCTCCTCCCAACAGCATCTCTCTTCCCCCATGTTCTTTCCTTTCCTCCAGCAAACAGCTTTTGGGTCAATGTGACCAGTTTGAGGCTTTCCTTTGTGGGCAGCAACCAGGCTTTGAGGAACCATAAAAGATGCTGAAAAGTTTTATTTGTTTCCATAAAAGAGTCAACAAAAATTTTTTTTCCAGGCCCCTAGTGAAGTGGTTGTTAATATTGTGAATTTCTCCTCCCCACATCCCCCTGTCTGCCCCAACAGGACAAAAAGTTTCATTTCAGTGGGAACATTTTGCATCATTCAAAAAGAATTTTCTACTTAAGCAGAATTGTTTTGACTTTTTAAGGAGGAAGCAGTCTTTACTTATCTGTTACCTAATTATTTTTGTATGTGCTTAATAATCCCTCTGTCACCAGCTTAATGTAAACCAGCTGCCCCCCTCTATTCCAGGCCTCAGAAGCCATTGGAAACTGCAAATTAGGTCAATTGACCGGGATTTAGTGAAATTGCAGACTGGCTTTTTGTTTCAAGGCGATGTGGGAATTTGGTCCCCTTTCCCCTCCCGTGCCCTCCCTTACCTTCCCTGGGAAGGCGGCTCGCTCAGCCTTACCCCTGTGCGTGGCCTGACACGCCACCTCCTACCATGGCCCGCAGGAACACAAACCAGATGTAGGATGGGGCAAACGAGGTCAGCAGGGAGAAATAGGCTGCCCAGAGGAAGGAAAGCAGCAGGATCTGCCAAAGGGCAAGAATCAGGGTCATTAAAGCACAAGCCCAGCCAGGTGCGTGGCTCCCGTGGAGGGCAGGAAAATGACACACAGCCCCCAGCGGTCACTCACCTTCCAGCGGCCGTACCTGTCGGCCAGGAGCCCGAGCACTATGCTGAACACCATGTAGCCAAAGAACACCATCTGAGGGGAATTGAAACACAGCTGTGGAGGGCCCACTCCCAGCTGCACCAGGAGTGGTGCTCTGCTCCTTTGGCTGCGGGTGAGCTGTGTGCTCGCAGGGCAGCAGGATGAACCTCAGTGCCCAGAACCACAAGCGAGCGGCTTTCGGGGGATGGCTTCCTTCGTGTAGGCATTTACTGCTGCATCCCTCAAAGCTGGGGGTGGACGGCAAGGATTTCAAAATAAGCATGTGGAAGTGGGGACTTGCTTTGGCATTAAAGCTCTGGGCATGGACATCTGCTCTCATCAGCTTGATTTCTGGTTGTCTACAGTTGTGGTACTGTTCTTGTCCCTGTAAGGAGGCCCTAGGAGTTTGTTTGGTTCACTGGGAAACGTGCTTTCCAAAACACGCGGTGGTGCCCATGACTGTGATCCCATGCTGGATGACGTCTCTGGGGGGAACATGAGTCACTCACTGTTGTCACTAAAGCCACCTGCCAGTCTTGAAGCTGCCACTCGCATCGGATGAGAGGGGACACAACAGCCATCAGCATGATCTCCATGGCATCAGCCACCTTTGGGAACAAGTGTGTGCGTTAGCAAGAAGGGAAACCACAAGAAGGCCTACAAAGCCTGCAGCCATAGCAGTGCCACCACATCAAAACAGCCCTGTGAAGCCATGGTGCCTCCACAGTGGTCTGAGCCCTGTGCCTGGTCTGGAAGATCTTGGTGACAGGGAGAGGAGGAGAGAAAGGTGCCCCTATAAAGTAGGTATAGGTACACTGTGTACCTAGCAAGTCTGGAAAGAGTCATCCTCGGCAGAGAACACTCTCACCCTGCTTTGTTAGTAGATCTTCACCTGTCTGGAAACCAAGCTGCTTGGTTTGGTACCTGGCTGTGAATTCAGGCATCTAACATGAACTCTTAAAACTGTTTTTGGTTAAAAACATCACTGGTCCATTGGCTGTTTGCCGTAGCAGCTGGCTTCAGTTAGGAATGAGCCGATTGTTTACACACAGCGTCAGACTTTTTCACCTCAGCTGCAGTCGTCCTCATGGATAGACCCTCACTACATCTTTACCCCAGCCTGGCCTCAGGCTTTTGCCCAAGTTCCCAAAATAGATGCACAATTAACCCAAGACCATGAAAGTTAGGAAATTTTTCAGGTAGCTGGGTGAGAAGACGTGAGGCCTTCTGAGCCAAATTGCACCACGTTTGGGTGCCATGGGGATGACATGAAAAATGCTGTTGTGAGGCTGAACCTAACCCTCAGGCACTACTGAGGATGTGCCCTGACAGTGCTCCAGGGCAGGGGCCAAGCCACAATGCTCTGGGCCAACCTGCTCAGCTTTGCCCTGAAATAGGTCTGATATCAATGGGGCCAAAATCTACTTTCACCAATGGTGACAGTAGCAGAAATCCTGCTTGAGGAGGTATGTGTGGAAAAAAATGGGCTGGCTGCAATATGTGCTTATGGTTGTTATCACACAGGAATGAGGAAAATGAGAAGAAAGCTTTTTACAGGCCATTGCAGATGGCTGCAGATACCTACCCCTGTGCTGCCCATGATGAGGAAAAGCATGATGTGGAACCTGCCAAACCCAATGGTTTCCACAGCTTCTTCCACTGTAAATGTCTTTTGCCCTGAACACAAAAAGAAAATTAAGAAAATTAAGACACAGAAACTGTCAGCAGTCAAATTGTACCTCCTCTTCATGATAAGTCAATGTTTTTCACGCTACTGTGGGACTGCAGCAGGAAAAAGGCTGGAAGCATATACTAGCTGTGTGCCCACTGACCCTGGATGTCCTGGTGGCCAGGAACAACAGGGGGTTGCTGAAACAGCAGCCAGTGCAAATGGAGGAAGGACAGCCTTGTACACTTTAAATTGCTTTGGAAACAGAATAGCATTTTAAAAATTATCCCAAGTAAACAAATTCTCAAATTACCAATATAAAAAAATGTTTACACAAAGCAGAGGCCTGAGAAAAGCCGAGCCAGCCAGGTCTTCCCACTGCCATAGGCAGCAGTCACCAGCCTGATAGGTGTGATGGGAAGGGAGCGTAGGATGCTGATGCTGTAGCTCCACGTACAGAGGTTTTAAGTCGCTGGAGTGGCACAGCTGAGGACCCTCCCTCTACCCCAGCTAAACAAGGACCCAAATTTCTAGTCCTGCCAATACAAACCCACCTTTTGGTGGTTCTTTTGTCTCTGTGTGGATTTCCTCCAAGCCAATAGCATTTTCTGCCTCTTTTGGTGCAGTGGCCATCTCAGCTCCTGCTGGGATCCACCGTCACTGTGGGCAAGGCTAGGATTTACCTGTGAAACCTCGCCACAGCCACAAAGTCACCTGGGCAAGAAAACAGCAAGGCAGTTCCTCATGCTAGAGTGGAAACATTCAGATACGGTCAAATATGAGTTTGTTTCATGCAGCTGCTGGAAGATGTCCCTTTCCACTGGGGTTTTGGTGAAAGCCACATAGAAACATCACAGGGTAAGTTAGTTGAGCTGACAGAGATCAGTCATCACATCACACCGGCTGCTTTTATGGAAAGTCCAGGGACTGCCTTAGGGAAGACTGGAGACCTGCTAACACAAGAGAGTGTGACAGCTTCCCCAGCCCAGAGGCCAGTGAAATGCAGTGCCAGACTAAAAGATGCTGCATCTCCAGGAGCCAAGACATGATACAACCAGTAGTGGTTACCCCTGTTGGAGGCTCCCAGGGGGAGCTGGGTTTGAGTGGGCAGCAGAGGTGCTGCACTCTGCAATTGCTCAGCCTGGTGGGAGCCCCCACTGAGGCAGAGCCAGGTGACCCAGCCAGCTCCCTAACCCCAGGGTCTTGGGGGTGGCAGGGGTAGCACTGAGCTTCTCACTCAGGCAGCACACAGCTTCCTGCTGCAAACCGGCCCCTCTGCCCCATCCCTTGCCACCCTAACCTCCATCCTTTCAGGGTATCCATAACACAGCCATGCATTCCAGATTGCAGTTGGAAGCAATCTTCTCTCTGCCAGTGTTTCTGGCTTTCAGCACTAGATCTTTTGGCCCCATCACTTGTTGCTTTTCCTCATCAGAAAAACTCATTTTAATCCCAGGGCAGGGATTAAGCACACTGATTGCTGTAACCCACAAGCTTTCCTGCTGAGTGCATGCTCAGACACTGTGGAGGGGGGGCTCAACACATCTTCACTTTGCTGACACCCTCTCCTTTGATTACCCGCCTTCAGGAGTGCTGAGCTTGGCCTGGGCTGCATTCACAGCCAACCAGCAGAGACCGGGCAGGCTGCAGAAGGGCAAGAGCTGGAGGGAATTAATGGCCAAGAGCATCTAGTGAAAGATACAAACTTCCATTTGAGATAGAAGGCAGTGTGAACACAGAAAGCATGGAATTACAGTACTCCAGGATGGATACCTGGATACTATACTGAGGTACCATTAGAAGGAGGTCATTAAGGGCTAATGGCAGATTAGTCGGTTGGGTCACATACCCTGACCTTGCTGTCACAGATCATTACAGTCCAGCACCCAAGAAGATGCAAAGGATATTGGTTACATCTGTCTCTCAGCAATGTCCTCGGAGGCAGCAATAGCTGCCAGCAGCAGGCAGTGCCATCAGCTGATCATGATGGCCGACAGCTAAGGACCATTTCCAAGTGGAACCTGCTCAACAGAAACCAAACAAGGTGCTTGGAAGAGCCCATGGGAAGAGGTAAAGGTTTACTGTGTGTCTGAATCGCTGAAGGCTTTGCAATAACAAAATCTGGGCACCTGTTTTACTCCTTTTCTGTTCCTTTATGACTAGGGACCTGCAAACACATTCTGCCCTAAGCTGCCACATCACACCTCTGTCTGGATAAACAGACACTCTCCTCCAAAAAGTCTGTGGCAGGCACAGCTCGGGGTGCTGGGAGCACAAGCATCAAGCCCTGGGTCTTTGCCCACCCATTCTGATGCTGGGATACTCTGCTACTGTTTGCTGAGAAGTGCTGGAGGATTTTGCTGGCACTTAACTGCTCTGGGCTGCGTGCCCTCCTTCTGGGAAGTGCCACAACTCTTCCACAAAAGGGGAGGGAGCCCCGATGCCTGGTGCTGCTGGGCAGAACTCCCAGCAAGGGTCAGGTGGTCAAGCAGAAGGCTGCAGTGCCACCTCCAACACCCCACAGTAGCCAGCCACCCTCACAGGTATCAGGATGGTGGGTAGTACCTTATGTGAGAACCACACTAATCTCAAACAGCAGTGGATGAGCAGGTGGGATACACTCTCTAGCACCCCAAAAACCACAAGGAATCTGTGCAGGCACAATAAACCTTGTAACAGTTCCTACCAAACCTGTGTTTTGCTTATCCCAAACCTTTGCAGACCTGTTTGCCTTGATGGAGCAGCTAGTGTCTATCTTTAGGGAGTCACAAATTTCCCTCTGTTTGTAAATCCAACTAAACGCCAGTTTCATAAGCCAAAAGAACAGCAGTGACAAAGCTGCTGCTGGCAGGGAAAATAACAATTCTCCAACTGAAGGGAACAACCGAAACTACAGTAAAACTGTTGCTGAGGCCCATCAGAATGATGTTGTGACCCCCACTGGAGGGCTGTGAGGCACCAAGGGCACACAACACGCAGTGCTGCCTGTGACACCACCTGGGAGCTTCGTCAGTAAGGTCAGAGACCTTCTCTGCCTGAGAAGTTTCCCCGCAGGTGAGAGTGGAGGTAGCTGATCATACAAATGATCAGATGCCCTCAATATGAAGCAAGATTTTACTAAATATTTATTTCTTTATGTAGTGAAGGTTTCTTACCTCTGTGGTGTCTCAGGCTCGGAGGAGAAGACCTTTCCTCTTTTCTGACTGTTTCTTCTCTGCTACTTACTTTTTTACTGTGTTGGTGGTGCTGTGGGTTTGGGATCCAGGAGTCAGGTTTCCTCCTTGCTGGGCACAGGCAGCTCCCTCTCCGCCCACCTCCACCACCCAGAGGTAGGTGCTGCAGGCAGGGTGCCCAAGTGCTGACCTGTGCTCGTCTCATGGCATCTGCAGGTCCCTCACAGGCACTGCCACCACGGGTGCTGGTGCTTGCCCATCCCTTCTTGTGAGGATGACTCCAAGCAGACGGAAGGAGGGTGCTGGGATATATCATTATTGAAACACCAGCAAGATTTTATCTGATGGACTTCAGAGGTAGGTCCTGCAGCAGTCAGTGCCCATGTAAGGCACCTTTGCCACCCCCTGCTTGTGCACTGCAGCCACCAGCCCCTCTTAGGACAGATGAAGCCAACTCAGGCACCAGCACCATGAGAAAAATCAGGTCTGTGTCATCCTTCTGAATTTCTTGATGAGGCAGCAAAATGCAGGGAGCGTTCATGGCTTAAACTGCCACAACCTTGTTGTGCAGCAAATCTCAGTGCTATGGTAAGTGTGGGCTCTTGGCTAGGAATGTATGTTCTGACCTTTACTACTCCACGTTGGTACTGGTCTCACAAGGGTTTCCAAAATCCCTCTGTTCTGAATACATACACTGAGCAGTAATGGTGCAACAGTTTTATCAAAGTAACTCCCACACTGAATCTTATGCTTCCAAGCATCTGGAAGGTATTTGCTACCAGCCAACATATGCTATCTCACAGCTTTATATCTTCCTCTTAATAATATCTAATATTCAGCTGTTATTGGCATCTGCTGAATGAGCTGCATGATGCAAACTGCCAGATCCATACCATTATGTTTTCATTGCAAAAACTCGTGTGTGCAGTCACAGGAGGGCGCAGATGTTTCAGCATTCCAGCTCCTCAGCACAGAAGGGAAAAAAATGACCAAAATTCCAGTGAAATTCTAAGCCACAAAGATGAGCTTTCAGGCCCAGGTGTTTGGGATTGCACAAAGGGATACTATGTCTATTACATTTTTTCAATCACCTAGTGATATTTTAATTATTTGCCATGGAAAGGCGAAGGCTGGTCAGAGTGAAGCACAAAGGGAAACGCCTGCAGGCATGAAACGTCCAGGAGAAACAAAAGGGTGGGAGTGAGAAGAAAGGTCTCCATGCTGGCCAAGGACATGATGGAGAGCCATTGTATGGGTAAACACTGAGGAAAGTGCTGTCTGCTGCAGGAGCCAGGGGCTGGACTCCAAGAAACTGTTGACTCCTGGCATTTCTGAAAGCTCAGCCCAAATGCCGGTTCATTATCACCAGTCCAGAGGACCTAAGAGAATCAATACCTGGCTTTCTCCATCTTCCACGTCACAAGGTTGTCCTGGTGGGAAGGCACAGACACACACAGCAATGGCTCTCACAAGAAGGAATAAAAAACTCAGGAAAGAATATCTGTGAGTGACTAAAACCAGTTTGCTTGACTTTCTTTCTTTCTTTGCCTTTTGCTTCCTACACGATCATTCACTGAGTTTTGTTTAATGTTCGTTCCCTACAAAATGACTAAACTCATGCCACCAGTTCTCAGAAACAAACTACTCCCTAGCAATAGGATGAGCTTTGGATCCAGAAGCACCCATCCATCCCTAGGTACCAATCCCCAGTCTGCTGCAGAGGGGCATGCTGAGGTCCTGGCTTGGGTCAGGTAGTCACAAGTCACACCTCTTCCAGCACTGGGTAAAGTTCAGATAAAAACACTGGGCTGTTGTACCAAGAAGGCCTATTAGTCTGTAACAGTGGACTCTGCTGGACCTGGCCACACCTGATGGCCACATTCACCGAACCAGCTAAAAAACATGTTCCACTCAGCTTAGCAGCTGTGCAGGGCAACAGGCAGTCACAGCTCAGCTCCAAAATCCTCCTCACCTTCTGCAGGAAAACCTTTTAAAAACAAAGCATTCTCGGGAATATTTCTGGGTTTTTAAAGAATTCTTAAAAACAACCCAGAGGAAACCCAGGGCTCTCTTCCAAGTGCATCAGTGCAACCCTGCCTCTCAGCAATCTGAATGCCTCCTGAATATTAGTGGGCTTGGTCCTCTTGTGGAGTGGGGAAGTACCATTCCCATATCACCAGGCTCTGCTGTGTTATTTGGTTGCACACAGAAAGAGAGGGAACTGAATACAGAATTAAGCCCAATGTTTGAGTTGCTGTTCAGTACAGTAAACAACAGACCATCTTGTCACCTGAGATATTCACAGGATAACTTGTTTTTCTTGCTTAAAATGTAAACCTTAGACAAAGAGCAGAACACCAAGAAGCTCTGAAAGGAATGGATATTCTGTTTCTGGTAATCATCTTCTCAGTTACATTGCAATCACATGGAAGGCTGCCAAAAAAGATAAAATATGTGTTTGTGCAGAAAATTCACCCACTGTTTCACAAAGCAAATTGTTTTCTCTGCGTTTGGTAATGCATCAAACTAGTTTGGCCTTTCTTGATGCAGGACAGCTTTTCTCCCGAGTAGGAATAGACAAAACAGGCTGGAAGGAAGAAATAAAGGTGATGTGCATGTGCTGAGCAACTGTGACACCATCTGCAGTCACATCTGTGTGGGTTTTGCCTAAAGCATAGGTTACCTGTGCCCAAAGAACTGGTGACCTGGGACCACGCATGGGTCACGGACACACTCCTGTGTCCCTGTGTCCACCTCTTCTCAGCTCCAGCTGCTACTCCAAACCCAAGCTGTTGAAAAAGCCTCATGGTAACTGCTGCCCAACTTCAGTACGGCTTCTTGAGACCACAAGGGGAAAACTGGGACAACTGCTGGGCTTGGGGCTGTATTCTCTCCCCTGTCACTGTAGCTGGAGGTGACTCTCAAGCCTGGCTACTGCAGAAACACAACCTGTAATGACTATCACACTGTGTGTCCTGCTGGGAACACTCCCAGGTGGGTTTTTTGGTGGAGCTGGATATCAAGGGAGTGAGGTTTGAAAATAAGGGCTTGTTCGGTCACGCCCCTTGGAAGGGAGCACTGTCCACTCCAAATCCCTTGGTGTGCTCTGGTTTTTTTACATACTTCAGGGTTAAAAAAACACAGCCTGTTATGATTAACACTATTCAGTTTGAAAGATTAGTAATTCATGAATATTTCAGAAGATCACAGTACATCAGTGCTTCAAATTCATGCCAACTGTTTTGATTCCACTCTTCTTTCTGTTCGCTAAGTATTAGCATTTCTACACAATCTGCTTTAACAACCCATCTTGAAAAATACAGCACAAGGGGAGTCATCTTGAGTCTTCAGTGACAAACAAGTCAATAGAGATAAATAAAATGGCTGCCAATGTGGAAACTTTTGTTTACACAGCTCAAAACTAACACTTTTGTTAAGTGATGATGTGTGTACATTTCTACAATCCAGTGCTGTCAAGCCCTGGAGCAAATCAGATAAAGAGGGGGTTATTCTAGTAAAGCATGTAAAAAACTGCCAGCCTGCAATACGATCTGTCTTTGAGCTGGTTTGCATTGTGTGCTAAATGAGGGGCTGCAATCTTAAAAGGGACTTAATCATGTCATATGATCAACCACAGACGAAACGTATTTTCCTTGGAAAGAAATATACCACAATGACAACGCAGCAAGTGGAGCAAAATGCATGTGAGTCGATTGTTAATAACCGGTTTAATTCCAAAGCTGCATCTCCTCTTTTCAACCAAGCAGTGGGCAGCTGACCCCATCAAATGCTGACCACCAGGTACTTGGCAAAGACATCAGTGGAGACAAAGCCAAGGGTCCGGCCAGTCCAGCTGGTAGAGGTCAGCTCTCAGCTGACGCAGCTGTGTGGAATGTAGCTAGGACATTTTCATCTACAGCTGCTCTTCTCTCAAGGGTCACGTCCCATTCTCTTTCATCCCATGTACCCTACTCTTTGGGTGAGCCACCACAAGGAAACAGAGCCTGAGGAGGGAAGCAGTGAGGCACTGGCTTCACTCTTCTGCGGTGCCACTGATGATGTGCGTGAAGGAGAACGGAGAAAATTTGTACCCGGCTCCCACGTAGAACTTGTTCTGAAATTCCACCCTAGGGAGGAGCAGAGGGAGGCATCAGTGCTGCCTGTAGGCAGGACCTACGGCCAGCCAAGAGGCTGAAACATGGCACCCAGGGGAAAAGGCAGGTCACAGGATGGTGGACTCTTGAGCTCAGAATGTAGGCTCTTTATAGGGCCAGCGGTGAGACACAGGCAGCCCAGGGAGCACCTGGCACACATCAGCTCTGACTTTCTATCAGGCCAGCCTGGAAATGCTTATCACGAGGCCAGTCAGCAGCACCTTGTCTGGTAACCTGCTTCTAGCAGCTCTGAGAGCTGGCTTAACTACCTGCTGGCTGCACACTGGTGGGAGACAGACACTTCCTCCTCCTCCCTGCACAATGACAAGCACCTGCACCATGGTTTGCCTTGGCAGTGTTCATGACTTGTGGTGGGACATTATGAGGCGAAAAGGGCCAGACCTTGGGGCTCAGGTAGCATGCCAAGTTATGGTGGTGGTGAAGGGTGTTTTGTCACCTTGGTCTTGCTCACATGCTGATGGTGTGGCAACACTCCTGTCCTTGCCCGGACAGATGACCAGTTAAGGCAGACATGGGCTAACTTGGAACTGGTTTGCCACAAAGCCTAAGGAGCCTGAAGCTCAGCTTGGGCTGATGACACAAGCACAGACCCAGGTTTTCAGCAGGTTTTGCACTCCCAGCTGAACTGTTGCTGCCCTAGGCAGCTGTCTTGTTAGATCCCTGGGTGGGATACATAGCCAGTGGAGCGGCTGTGCCGCCTCTGGGCCTTGTCATGCAGGTCAAAGTGGCCTCAGTGGCTCTGCACATTTACCAGGACAGAACTGCAGGTTGTCATTTGCCTCACATCCTCACAACCACCTCAGGTGCAGAAGGACAAGCAGGTTGCTCCAGGGAGCAGCTCAGAGCAGGGATCTCCACCTCCCTTTGGAAGAGTCTCCCTCACTTCATTTGCCAAAGGCAGCTAATGTTCCAGTGCACTGGCACAGCACGTCTAACACTGGCTGATGTGCCCACCTGTTTCCACAGCCTGTTTCCTCCCAAAGACTGCTCTGGGAAAAGCTCCAGAGGACGGCCCCACGTACCAGTGCAGACGCAAGGCGTGCAGGAAGGCTGAGAGCCCCTCCATGACCAGCAGGATGGCTACTGTGAGCACTGCAAATGCTGCGAAGATGATGAAGATGGCGATGAGGCCTGCCCAGCCGCTGCTGCTGAGCCCACTGTGCATCACCATGGTCCAAAGGACCTCTGACAGCTCTGCAGAAGGAAATAAAGGGAAAGCAGTGCTGAGCAGCAGCTATGGACTATGGACAGACACAGCATGCAGTCTGCCAGCTCACCCATTTTTTCCAGTTTGTAAGGCTGCAAAGGACTATGGTGGTTCTCCAGGCAGAATACACAGGACCACCCCCTACCTAAGCTTTTTAGTTGTTTTATTAGAATTTATTTAGGTATCTGTTCTCCATGTAAAGCTAATGTGTATCAGCCTCCACTCAACTCCTACTAAGCTCACTTCTGCCCCAAGAAGTTCAGCTCACCCCTTTCAATCCATGGCGCACCACACCACAGCCGCCCACCTGCCCTGCTCCCCGCCCCCTTTTCTGTTTTCCTTTTTTTGTGTACTCAGTTCTTTAGGGCAGGTGCAACTCCTAGCCAGAGGCATTACAGCAATATTAATAAAAAACATTTCAGAAAAATTAGAGACATTGAGAATCTAAGTTCCAGCCTCAGGCGATTTCCAGTATTTGAGCATCTGTTTTTATCACAAATCAAGACAAAAGACATTGAAATGCTGTACATTTCTCATGGAATGTGATGTTCCACTGAATGTTTCTGGGAAAAATCCCAGCGAAAATGACAAACTCCAGAAGCTCTTGAGCCAGGCCTTTTCTTTCTTGTTTGCTGAACAAAATCAAAATAACTGTTTTGAGTAATTTTGGCATTCGTCTGCCTACCCTAAGGCTATAGCAAGTGCCTCTTGGGAAAAGCAGCTAGGGCTCCCACACCGCCTTAACCTCCATGGACTGGACTACACAAGTGGGCTGCACCTCCCACCGTGCCACACACCACGAGGACTATTCCAGAGGGGTGGCTACAGAGCTGCAAAGGAAAGGGGCCCCAGCAGTCAGAGTGAATGCAGTCAGAGCTGCCAGGGATCACCTCTGAAAACTGAGACGCCCACCACGAAACACTTGGAGTGATCTAACCTGAAGCAAAACATCCTGGCACACAAACATCCACAAGCAGAAACTTGGATTTCACGAAGAAATTTGCAGGAATGGTCAAATACCAGCAGAAGCCATGACCACCATAATGAGGAGACTAAAGGTGGACAATCACTCACGTGCATGGGCCAAGCTCAGCGCCCAGAGCCGCAGGTAGGAGGCTGTGTTGGAGATGCAGCCAAGGCAATATTCAATGGTGTGGATAGCTTGGTGGACAAATATGTCTCCAAAATTGAACTGAAACAACACAAAACCGAATACGTTTTATTAGTTCTCACTTCAAGGCTTCCTGGTTAACAGAGCAACACTCCCCCAAAGGCTCTTCATACTCCTTTTCCTTGCTATGTCCCAAGCAACACAAAGGTATTTCCCAGGAAAAGAGACTGCTCTGAAAAGTGTCAGTTCTGTGTGATCTTCCCGTACATTCTCTCTGGAGAAATACAGCTCCAGTGAAAACCAAATGTTTGGGGAACAGCTCATGTTCCACTCATACAATTTCAAATCCTTAAATGTCAAGCCAGTTGCTGCCGGTCTCTGTGATTTCTTATAGAGACAGAAATTCTTATGTAAAAGAGGGGCTTTCAGACTATCTGCCTATGGGCATACACATTTTGGGAGATAGCACTGAATAAGTGTATCTCATAATAATGAACAAGCAAATCTGTGAAGATTCCCTGTGGCTGGGAGCAGCCAGCCATATCCACACTCAATATTGTTGATCCTCCCAACTGCTACAAATATTTTTGTCACTTTTTCCTCTGTTGCTTCATACTGTAGAAGCTCTTGACAATATCTGCCAAAGGAAGGACTGTCTCCCTAGTCAACACTTCTGGCTGCCAACTTTTAAATGCTCCTTTGCAATTTAGAGGAAGGAAAACTCAGTGACTCTTGGAAAAGGGTTGACCTTCTCTGGGTGCAACGTAGAAGTGAAGCAACCGCCTCTGAGGAAACAAAAGCTTGAGGTTTGTAAAAGCTTGAGGTTTACAAAAATGCCTGCCACCATCAGGCAAAACCAAAGGAAAAATTTAGAGGAATTAATTCAGTGAAAGTTCAAACCCTATCCTGTCTGGAAACACAAACTGTGTTTGATATCTAAGTGTTGCTATCTTGTTAGAAAGAAGGGCTGGCAACTCTGAAAAAGCCTTCTGCTGGACTTTGTGTCTTCTACTGTTGTGTCTGTCCAAACAATTTTCTGTCCAAATTTTCTTACCTCTTCATCATCACCCTCATGTCCTTCATGGCCACCACTGTGGTCTCCCTGGGAAGCTTTCTTGGAGTGATTGGTCGCTGGCACATCTACCTCATTTTCACCTCCAGAGTTTCCTGAGATGGCTTGAGAATGGATCTTTCAGAAACAAAATGCAGTATGTTTGGTTGATACCAAAATGAAGAAGCCCACAGCACAGAACTCCCTCAATAACCTCATGGTGGCTAACATGTGAAGGATTGTATCATGAACACGGAGACAGTTTCAACAATAGTCAGTCATCATGGGACACAGAAATTGAATATTCCCACCAAATGGCTAATAATACCTAAATATTTTCCATCCTAGAGATTTTCCAGTGATTCCAACTATTTTGTGGCCAGTTTCTAGTGTCACAACGCACTCTTTGTTTCCACCGTGAGGAGATCCATTACTTTCAGCAAATGAGAAAACCGAGGTACATTTAAGCTGATGATCTCAATTAGATGGGTGCAAATCAAAGGAGTTAGTGTCAAGTGAAAGAGCAGCGAAGCCTGAGAGGATCACATGACTTGATGAAGGTCACACAGTTCTTGGTTACAGGCAGAAATAAAACTCAATGCTCTTGATTAGTTTTAAATTGCCAAAAACCTCTTTGCAATTATTATTTACAGGACTTTTCTAGAGGCCTGAACAACCTGATCTAATAGCCCTGTTATACAGCATAACCAAACAGAGACCTCATGGCCTCTGCTGGGTTCTGCCCTGTCACCCTTTATAGCTTCCAGCAGGTTTCATGGGAAAGGTCTCCTGACAACATACTGTTTCCTATTGCAGCAGTAAAGATTGTCACACCTGCTTTATCTTTGCTTTACCTGAATGTCAGCCTAGAAAACAGACTTTGCTGCAAACATATAAATCTAGGGGAATGTAGGATGTGATCAGACAGCTAACATATGAAAATTAGCAACAGAAATACGGGGGCACAATAGGAGGTGGGGAAAACCTGTCAGATGTTGCTGGCATAAAAGCAGGAGATGGAGTCAGGCATGTCAAGCCTTCATCCAAATCCCAGAAGAATGACAAAATAAGAAATTACAGTGCAGAGGCAGGGCTGCAAAGGCCTCCCAGGGACCTGGCTTTCAGTTATAGGTCAGAAGTGACTGGGTTGGAAAAGGTCAAGCAGCAAAACCAGCATCTCTTTCTTCAAATGGAAACATCTGTGCCCTATAAAAGGTACTCCAGGCACTAACTCCAACTATAAAGAGAAGTAAATCTTGACTGACAAGTAAAGTCCTGTTAGCGTAATAAAGGAGAGAATTAATGAACAACTGGGAAACTGCAGCTGCCGCAGTTGTGCGTTGAGAAGCTGTGGGCAAACCACAGAGCCCATGGGAAGGAGGGCTCTGTTAATGTGAAGGCAATCACTTAGGGAAGAAAGTACTACTAGAAAGCAGGCAACAGCTTTTAAATCAAGCCTCTCCTTCAAGCAGTGTTGCTCTCTCCAAGGCCAGGACTTTCACAGATGCCCTGTTTCTACAGAGCAGCAAACTGGTGGTTAGTGGAGATTGTGGACTGACAACTGAGGTGTTTCCCCTGTCTTGGCTTTACCAGCACTTCAACCTTTCTGAATCTTCTTTGGTTTTGGATACAACAGGTGAAAGAGCTTGGTGTCAGCTTAACAAATAGGGTATGTCCTTGCTAGTGAAGCTCCTGATTCCGGGGAAATGTTCATCTTGCTGGAGATACTCAAAAGCTGTCTGGACACAAAGCTGAGTAATGAGCTCTAAGGGACCCTTTTTGAGCAAGGAGTTTGGACCAGATGACCTCCAGTGATCCCTTCCAAATTTAACCATTTTGTGATTTTAGTTTAGATGGTTCAGAAATGTCCATACACACGTTCTGCAGCATGAAGCACACCTTGAAATTGTCAGAGAAAGCCTGAGATCAGAGAAAGGCAGAATTAGATCACTGCAAAGAGTTTTTGGGGTCTGTCTCCTGCAGCTTTGTCTTTGCTGTTGTGAATCCCCCCTGACTGATCCATATCCCTTACCATGCGCTGTGCTTTCTGGTGGTTGGCTCGGAGGATGAAAGGTTTAATTAGGAGCATCCAGGGAACAGCAATCAGAGCAAATATGACCAAGAAACTCTGCACTTCTTTCTAAAAGACAAAACAACAGGAGCAAAAAGTTGCTTTACTTACCTTTAGACAGCTGCATTTATGGTTAGAAACCTGAGTCTGTATAATGGTAACTATTTTAACACAACAAATACAACTCTCTGTTTGGCTGGGTATCCTCTGCTTGCAAGACCATGAAAATAAATGTGTAGTGCTTAAGGCTCCAGAAAGCATGTTCAGCTAGAGATGGTTGGAGACCTGGAGATGAAAGGCTTTCATGATGAAAAGGGTTAATTTAGCAAAATCCAATGCTACTGACTTGAACCTGGCTGCTCAGTGTCCCAACTGAATGTCCTAACTGTGAGTCAGTCAGCCTGCCTTGCTCTGATCAGTGTAGAAATGCTGCAGTAAGAGCCAAGTCAGTCAAGTCTTGCCCTGGATTTACTCCACATCTGCAGTTCCAGAAGGGAGTTGAACCCCCTCAGCTTAGGCTTGGTAGCACACTGTCCCCACAGTATAAGGTGTGCTCTTACATTGCAGTATGGCACCCCTATTGCTGTCCTGATATAACTGTCTGTACTTTCAGAAAACAACAACAAAACAAACAAAAAAACCCCTTAAACTACAACTTTTGCATCTTTTTAAAGCTGGCTCAGATGTCTGACCACCTTATGATTGGTCTCATACAATATTTTCATGCAGACTATCCAGGCAGATGGCACATTCTGTTCCTAGTGGGGCAGAGGGACAGAAATTTGAGGAAAAAAATTGCCACCTTGGGAAAGCTTTGGGTTGATACAAAGCACAATGTTATCTAAAGAGTTTTTGAAGGCTGGGAAGATTGTGTTTTTCCAGACTCCCCTGAATCCTTAAGACAGTTACTTGGAGCTGATCAGGGCTCTCTACTAACTCTGACTCACCAGCTCTCCCTAAAACTGAGCTCATGTTGGAGTGCCCAGAGTGTGCAACGGTATAGATGTGGGTGCACACATGTGGCTGGATGCAGCACTCGCTTGCAGATTCTTCACTGATGCTTCTGATGTAAAATCAATCAAAGAAAAAAAAAAATCCATGTTCTGAGAATATAAATAGAGATGACTTTAAAACAAGTTTTCTCTGAGGGGAGATTTTTTTGCTTGCTTTTTATTTTTTTTTAGTGTGAACTCCCAAAAGGAGTTATTTCTGACAAAAAGCTGCCAGAAAATCCTCCAGCTACTTCTATTTTTTTAGGTGAAAATATTAAGTATTAAAGCTTTCCAAAGATTAAATAGGAACTTATCAAGAAAGGGAGATGTCTCTAGCAGCGTGACCAGACTGCAGGACAGCATGCCTGCAATACCCAGCTTTGCATCTCTAGTCACACTTCTTTGGTTTTTTTCCCCCAACAGTATCTTCAGCTGCATCATTATTCTTGTAAGAATGACACTAGGAAAGAGATTTCCTCTGCATCACTGATTGATGGCTTATCTCTCCTCCCTGTTGACAAGGCCAACACAAATACCAGAAGAATAAACTTTACTTCTGTGACTGACACCTGTGATTGAGCTTCTCAGCCTGTTCCCCATATATTTATGCCCACTCTCCACAACACCCACTGCAAATACAAACTACAGTGGATCCGAGCTGCTTGATCCGTACCTGATGCAGATACAACGGAGCATTTGAAGTGTCACCATAATTGAACAGAAACATGTTGATGAAGTGGATGAGGATGCTTGGTGCGCTCTGGGATGAGTGGACATCAAAATGGCACCATTTGAAAATAATCATGAAGACCAGGTAGCCAAAAAGAGAGATAATAAAAATCATCTCTGGAATGAACTGAAGGAAAATGTTTATGTATTTCCTGAAGTAGCTGGAAAGAATCAGGAAAGATAACTGCAATTAATACACTAGACATCAATACAAGTTTGCACCCAAGTCTGGCAGTACTGTACACTACTTAGTCTTTGGAAAATAACCTAACAAATATACAGCTATCACCAGCCAAGAAAGAAGTCCAAATTTACAGGCTTTATCAATGAAAGCCGTTGTTTAAATACAAAAGCTCTGTTACACTGATTCTCTTCAGATTTTTTACTTGACCTACCAGTATCTCAGCACCTCAAAAGATTATTACACTGAAATAAAATCCAATTTTCAAAAAATTGCTGATTTACAAAGTTAAGCATTATATGCCAAGGAAGGTTGGAACCAGGTGTGGTGTCAGTTCTGTAGGGTCCTCTCTGTCCTCTGCAAACACTTTCTGTCCTTGAAGATCATTATGTGCATTGCAGCTTTGGAGAGTCTCTCAATATGATAGTGTCAGCCCCTGCACTCTATCACCATTTCTTTATTTGTTGTTGCAAAATACAGAGGCAGAGGCACAGACAAGCACACCCACAAATCCTGACCAAGGGCTGCTAAGCCAGGTGAAATGCATACACACATACTCTGCAAGATTTCAGTGCTCTTTGGTTCAGGCCAAAAGAGCTTGTCTTTCAAGAGTAAAGTCGTCAATAGTGGGAGGTGCTGCATGTTTTTAATTTAGTGTGCTTCAATATTGCTGCAGAATATAGAATATAAGAAAGTAAGTTAAAAAGAGAGTTTATTGAAGAAAATATCTGCAATGTTATGGCTGTCCTTTGGGCTTAGCACTGTGTATCAACCATGGTGTGAGCCACTCAGTGTATGGGACATTTCTGCTCACCCTGGGGAAAGGTCAAAGTTCAAACCATCAGTCTTAAAAATATGAGGCTTTCTCTGAATGAAGGACATCAGTTTAGTGATGAGGACTTGTGTGCTGCTGCAGCAACAGGCTTGGTGAAACAAACTTACATGTGGTTGAAGAGACTGAGTATCACCCCAAAAATCATGTGCACAATCCCTATGACAACCGACATCTTCATTTTGTAGGAGTTCAGGAAAGTCAGCTTGTTCGATGCAACATTCCAGATCTTTGGGTAAAGGAACAGGGAGAGAGAGAGAAGTACAAGATTTTCAGGTGTTTGATCAATAAAAGGTTTGTGGAAGTTGTTGCTTTGACACCATCAATTTACTCTTACCAGTTCTAGTAAGAGGGTAGCAAGGCACAGAAATCTAGATGTTCCTTTTATTGGTTTTCACTCTGACAAGGTATTAATCTAAAAGGTATAAAGTATTAGCCTGGTTTAACAGAAGAAATAACAGGGATTTTAAGTGATCCTATGACTTTGCTTCAGTCCTCCAGAAACCACTGCAAAGAACCTAGATCTTTTCTGTGTCATTTCCTGTCCTTAGGCTGAGTCATCTTCTTTAGCAAAAGTGGAAAGGCGTGAGAAATCCCTCCTGCTGCAACCAAAATTAGTTCCACCCTCACCAGAGAAGTACTGAGGACAGAGCATTTTCAAACTTTTTGCTTGAACAGAAAAAACTGTTTTCAGCTCCTTGGCCGTGGAGATCAGCTTACTGCCTGCCTCTCTGCACTAACGTTTTGGTTATGTCAGGACATGCATCCCTTCTCAGTCCTGCCTTTTTTATGCTACAGAGCTTCAAGGGTGCTTCTCCTTTCTTCTCAAACTTCCTAGACCCCAAAGCCTTCTGTCCTCAGGGACAGTAAGTAGATACCACTTTTCAGGCACTAAGTGTAGCACCCGAAGAGAAAGGAGGAAGACAGGATTATTTGGAGGGTGAAACATTAGCTTTTGTGTCTTTGTTTGACATGCTTTGCCTCTTCTCTGGATACCAAAGAGACTGCCTAGCTTCTTCATCTCAGGGTGACCCTTTTTTTCCAAGGTACACCTCAGTCATCCCACCAGGATTTGCAAAATGCGGTGAGCCATCCATCCTTCGGGGCAGATGACATGGATAATCTCTTCTGAGAGGGCCACACAGGGGCTGGTGCTTCCAGTCCACCCCTTCCCTGCCCACACTTGTTCAGCCACTCTTCTCTCCCAGCCAGGACTCCTACCCCCTTGAACAGGGAGAGAAGCCAGGTTGGAAGAGGTAGCCTAGGTCAGCCTAAATTAGAGATGTGTCAGGGCAACAAGCAGAAAATTCAGCTGCTTCTGATGTGATTTCCTTTACCAGACAGAGTTTCTTTGGTGACCAACTCAAATGAGAGCGCATCCAGCAGGGATGGAGGTTACTTGACTAATATGAAGATTAAAACAGGAAAGCTTCATGTTAAAAACTACATTTCAGTACATGATAAAGACAGAACAACAGGAAAAAGGGAAATACGACACAGAGAAGAAAATGTGGCTAAGTTAACTAATGCTGGCATTTACTTCACATTCCATACAATAAATAGACTGTATGAAATTTCGAAGTTTGCCTTCAAACTGGTGAGGTATCTCTGGAATGGGTTAAGTACTCAAGTAAGGGAACAGAGTCCAGCTGATAGGTGGTAGAAAAGAGACTGTATCACAAGACCACTCTCCGGGAAAATCGAACTTCCTTCCTTACCATTTTGCTGCTGCCTGTGCAGAGCTGTCAGCAATATATAACAACAAAATTGCTAAAGAAAAACACTGAACATTGCTAAAGAAGGACTGATGAATGGGAGGGGGAGTGGTGGTTAATGAAGTCGTATTGAATAGTGGAGAACCTGAGCATGATGTAAATGTCATGGAATAAGGGGTGGAATGTGCTGATTTTGCCTGGGTTAGAGTTATTTTTCTTCATAGTGGTTGGTATGGGGCTGTATTTTGGATTTGTACTGAACACAGGGTTGATAATATACAGATGTTTTTGTTATTGCTGAGCAGGGCTCACACAGAGCCAAGGCCTTTTCTGCTTTTCGTGAGGCTGGTGAGGAAGTTGGGGGTGCACAAGAGGTTGGGAGGAGACACAGCCAGGACAGGTGACCCCAACTGACCAAAGGGATATTCCAGACCATATGACATCATGCTCAGTGTATTAAGTGGGGGGAAGAAGGAGGAAGGAGGGATGTTTGGAGTGATGGTGTTTGTCTTCCCAAGCCACCATCACATGTGATGGGGCCCTGCTCTCCTGGAGATGGCTGAACCCCTGCCTGACCATGGGAAGAGATGACTTAATTCCTTGTTTTGCTTTGCTTGTGTGCACAGCTTTTGGTTTCCCTGTTAAACTGTCTTTATCTCAACTGACAAGTTTTCCAGCTTTTACCCTTCCAGTTCTCTCCCTGATTCCACTGGTGGGGGAGCAAGCGAGGGGCCATGTGGGGCTTGGCTGCTGGCTGGGGTAAAACCACACAAACTATGTAAGGAACAGACAAAGAGGGAGAAGTGAAAAGCATGGCTTCAGGAGAGAGTGCAGGGAGCTACTGATGTACCTGATATGTAGAAACAGGATTGAAATACAAATTATCTTAGAGCAATTTAATTTAATTACCGGATCTATTCCAAATGGATATGGATTTCCAGAGTAGACTCCTGGGACTGCTGGATTCAACTGCAGCACTGTATTTTCTAGAAGCACATCCTTACTACAAGAGAAAAGGGAAATGACCTTTGCAGCTTAATCTCTCCATCAAAGCCCACGGTATATTTATGTGAGGTGTGCTGAGGACTACCACAGGATATCTGCAGCTGACTCCAGCCTTTCTGTGACCTGTTATCCTGCACTTGTGTGCATGTAAATGGGCCCCACACAATGACAGCCTCCCTCACACTGGTAATGCTCTATGCATCAGTCCTGGACACCTGCAGATTTTTATGCACATCAGTGCCTGAACAAACAGGCGTGTTCCCGGGGACTCTACATTTCCATTTCAATAGTCAGTTCATCTGTGTGTGTCAGACAAAACCTCTGATTCATTCATGACTGCATCCACAGCAGGGAGTCCTTCCCTTCCCCACACAGGCAGTCTCTCTTTCCAAGCCTACATGCTCCATTTGGTGTGTTTTTTCTTCATTCCTACATTTAGCACTTACTTCCAAGTGTTATTTTTAAACATGGGGATGATGTGCCAGGAAGAACCAAAGAAGTTGAATGATTTGGAGAAGCAGTCATTGTAGATGAAGCCAGTGTACATGGAGAATATGCCCATGAGCAGGATCAGGTAGCGCCCGCCAAAAAAGGTGTTCCAGATCTGCAGGGGGAGAAGGCAGTGCCAGTGACCAAAGTACCTAGAGGACCACCAACTGGTGGGCCTCAACCAACAGTAGACCTATGTGTATGCAATTATTTATAGAAAATTTGGGGTTCCTTAGGCCCTCTGTGTGTAAGTAGGCAGAACTGCCAAACCCCTGCCTCACAGGTATCTCTGAACTGTCTCCACTCAGCCTTTGGGAGGCTGGAGGTCCCCTTTATCAAATGGGGCGGATGAGCCTTTCCCTATGCTGATAGGCTGCTCCAGCTCCCTGGTACTCACCTCATTAGTGCTTTTCTGGGCCAGAAGGCTCTTCTCATTAATGACCATCCAGAGGGCGAAGCCCAGCATGATAGCGCCATGGCCGCAGTCCCCAAACATCACCGCAAACAAGAAGGGGAAAGTGATGATAGTGTAGGGAGCTGCAGGAGGGAAAGGTCGAGAAGCTCAGCTCCCTCGAGACAAAAGGGCCTCATCAGAGAAGCAGTCCGCCCCACCAAGCCATTCCTTATAGGTACTGCCCTTAAAGGCCTCCTCAATCCCTGCCCTACACACCAGGCAGTCAGATCTAGTGCAGAACTAGCTTTACCATCACAAAGATTGTTCAGTTGTACCTTCCTTGCGATTTTATCCTTTGTTTCTTGCCTCGCCATAATAAACGCCATGTGTAAACAACTGCATTCTGTTTTGGGGGCTTAAAATGTATTTGAAGTTTACTACTGTATTTCTCAATCTGCCCAGCCTCAACAATCTGAGTTAATCTGACCCTTTCCCATTGCCTCCCATTTCCAGGTTTCTATTAATTCTCAGTGGTCTCTCTGAGATTCTCTGCCGTTGTTTCACACTTTTATCAGGTCCTTTTGGCCTTCTTTGTATCTACACAGTGAGCTCAGGTTACATTTTCCTTATGAGCTTAGTTCTTTTCCTCAGAACTGCTACCTCACCATTCGTTCCCCATCCTGTATTTATATAGTTTGTTATTTCCATCACAATCATTCACTGAAGGCCAACAGCCAAATTCTTTGCCTGAGAAAATCCATGCCTATACTCCAAGCAGTTCCAATATGGTTCAGATTTCTCAATCAGCAGCGAGTACATATTTTAGGATAGTGAGGGAACTCAAAGGCTTTACTTCATCTCACGCAAGTCAGGTGCAGGTAGTTGAGTGTTTCTCACCTGGGTTCATCTCCCTGTAGTTGCCCACACCATATGCATCCACGATGTTCTGAAATCCAGCTGTGAACTTGTTGGTCCTGTTGAAGGTGGGTGGTGCCATCCTGGTGTGTATGGCAGTGAGGATGGGGGCAATTGTAGAGCCACTGCGCTCCTGCAAACCCAGGGACAAGGACAGACACAGAGTGGACAGGAGAGAAGAACTGGCCCCACAACACCACTGCTGGCTCATGGGTCTGTCACAAACCTGCTAAGACTTAATGCTGACCTTAAGCTCCCTCAAAAGATGAAAGGTCAAACAATCATGGGACAATCTCAGCTTAAAACAGAAAAAGGAGCCCCACATTACAGTGACAGACCAGTCTGAACATACACTCAACACAGAAACTGTTCTGTTTGAGTGAGCGCTTCAAGGACCCAAAACGTTGCTTTCTTACCATTCCTTGATGGAGAGCTCTTTTTATCCGGTCAGCATCAGCCACTGGGAACCAGATCTCTGCAATGACACACTGCTGGGTGACGTCTATGTTACAGCAATTCAGGATGTGGTAGATGGCCTTGATTTTCTTCACCTTGATCCCCCAGGACCACAAGTTGGCTGCTGCCTCGTGCAGCAGGCGTTGGCGGTGGGACTCGGTCTGTGTTATCACCTGTAAGCAGGGCAACACTCAAGACAGGGAAGCACAGGGGGCATGATCTACTCAGCAGATAATTGGAAAGGGCAGGTGGAAGAGGGTTGCAGAAAAGGAACTATTTGTACACATGTGTGGGTTATCCTGGGGAGCAGCATGTGCAGGTGTGGACACAGGATCGCTCGACACCAGGTGTACAGTGCTGCTCACCAAGGACTCTCCCTGCATGGTCCTGAGTCGCTGCAAGTGCAAAGGAGACCACCGGGGGTTACTGAGCTGTGGGACTGGCTCCCTACCCAGTTGCTTACAGACTGGCCACACCTCACCATGTGCACCCAAGCTGCCATCTCCTGCAGGCAGCTCTGTGCCACAAACTTGGGGCGTATCACCCCCATGAGTAGAGCTACAGCTCATGGTCTTGGGACCTCCATGCATCAGGTGGCCACCACAGTGCTGCTGTGTAAGTGAACAGTGGAGATAACGAGATAACATGTTGGGAAGATAATCTGTGTGGTCTGCCACGTTGTTTCAGACAGGACAAATACCTGGGCAGGTCTCATTTGCAGGGCTCAGTCCTCAGTAAAGCCACTGCCACTTACTGTGTTTAAATCCTCGATCCTTGTGTTGACTCCATCAAGCATTTCTCGGCGCTCGGTGGCAGACTCTGGACAGGGATAGACTGTGGCACGAAATCTAGCCTCGGTAAGAGAGAGTCAAGAAACACCAGTTATTTGACTGAGTTTGCTTCCTCCGTACTCTTCTCAGCTCAAAGGCAGGGAAACTGGACTTCATTCCTGACCCAGGGGTGTAGTCTTTTCACATATTGCAAAGTTGTGCTTGGTCTCGCAGCAAGGTGCAAATAGGTACATTTATCACTTGATGAGAATAAGGATCCCTTCACCTGTTCTAGCTGAAAATCCCTTCTTGTCTTAGTCTATACCCAGTACCTGACGTCTTCCAGTGGTCAGCACTAACACGTAGGCACCTCCCTTCTGTCCACAATCTGTTTGAATTGCGATGAGACTCAACAAAAACCCACTCTGGCAAAGGCAGCCTCGCTAACACAGTAGCCGGCAGATGTCCCTCTTGCACTGAGGCTGGCAAAATCCCGTGTCCCTGTCTCTGCACTACCCTCCCGCAGGCACTGGGAGGACGGCATCAGCTGAGCTACTGCTGCACTGCAAGCAAACGCCCTTTGTGCGGGCAGGCTGCACAAGTAAATAGCCCTGTAAAAACAAACAAACAAGCAAACAAACAAACAAACAAAAGGACTGTATTTCCAGGATAAAATAGGAGAATGGCTGTATGCTTCTGGTCCACCTGTTTGCTAGCCCTTGCTTGGGAACAAGGGAAGGATGGGTGAAGCATTTTAAACACCTGAGAGCAGTATCTGTTACGTCAGCTTAGATAAACCAGTGTAAATGCTTTTGTAAGCGTGCCCCCAAGGTTCTGTTTGGGAGACTCAGGAGGTTTGTTAATGTGGTGTAAGAAGGACTAATGTGGGATTCTAACATGTGAGTGAAGGTCTCAGCTCCAAGCAGGTACTGCTTCAGCTGTAGCACGGAACTCGACCTTCTCTAGCACAGCTGCAGATCACCCTGGTGCGGAGGTGCTTCCACCAGCACAGCACACTGCAGTGCTGTACTGCCACTGCATGATCCCAGTACAGACAATTAGAAATGAGTTGCATGTCTCTCTGAGAAGCGTGCAGCTACCTGTCCTGCCTGCAAAGCAAGTCCCAGAGTACCTTCATGCACGACAGCAGGCTCAAGGAGCTCCCCCTGGGACCTCACAGGCCACGGGGTGTGCTGCTGCTGCTCTCCGCCTGCAAGCCCGAACTGAGCTGAGGTGCCGCAGTAACTAAAATAACCCAGATCCCTCCTTTTTTTCCTGCTTGGCTTGTTCAGTGATATCTAGTGCATGTGCCACCCCTGCCACTTTGATACTGCCCATCACATCGACAGGAGGAGATCCCTCCTCTTTGCAGAGTGGAGATCTCCTGGCCCTGACCTAAGGCAACACATTTCCACCATCCTGTCATGGATACACTGAGTTAGGGTTGCTAAAGGGCTGTCTTTCTGCACGTGAGATGAATTAAATGAAGATGTAACAGGGTCATAGGGGTCTATCCCTGCTTAAGAGACAAAACTGTGCAGGCTCTGTGCACAGATAAGCATCATATTCTGGCTTTGTCTGAGCACAGGATATTTCACCACCTGCTCTACAGAATCAGTTCCAGCACACATACAAGTGAGGACAGTTGCAAATTGAACAAAACATGCTGCAGTTTCCTAGAGATCAGCCCAGAGCTGTGTGTAATGACAGCACGTGCTCTTCAGCTAAACTTCCCTTTCCAGAATTGAATTTCTCCTCACTCAACACCTGGTATTCGTTTCCAAAGGTTATTCACCCTACCTAATTATTTCCATCTTCTTATTCTTCACAGCTCTTAGTTCATCTTTAATAAGGATTTTTAATCAAACTTGAAAGCTCATTCCTCCATGCTGTACAGTTCCCTCATTCCCAGTAACGTTATTGCAGCAGTGCTGCTTTGATCTTTTAACAGCCATTTTGCATACTGAGTATCAGCTTTGCCCTAATGGCACAGACATCTCTGAAAGCTCCAGGAGAATTCAGCAGGGAATCCTTACATTGATAAACCCAGTTTAGTATTCACATTAGTACTGAGGCAGCCGCAAGAAAAGGAGGAAGAGAAAAATTCTCACATTTTCCTCCTTCCTGCTCCCTCTACACCTTTCACTAATAAATTTGTGCATGGACTTAATGCTCATGAAATTGGCAGACTAATGTTACCAATTAGAGTCAAGCAGGGACTACAAGCGTAACCTGAGGCACACAGCTCTGCAAACAAATCTTAGCCTGCCTTGCAGGAGGCTGGCTTAGACCAGTCCCACGATTTTTGCAGGATATTTACCTGTCATGAATGATGACTTAGTGCTAAGCAGAAGTGTCCTGCTGGGGCTGGAATGACACTGCCATCTGCTTTAGGTACAGTTAACCCTGCCTTAAAGGTGGACCAGAATAAAATGTCTTGGCCTGGGTACCAGGGACGGCTGATGGCCCACAGAGCACAAAAGGAGTGTCAGGGGATTAATACATTTAGAAACCTGCCACTCAGCAAAACATCCATGTATATGCGCACATTAGCCACCAAAAAATTTGAAAGGAAGAAGGAACATAAAGGATGACTTCATTAGCGCTGCAAAGGCTGTCCTGTGCATTTGTCTTTGGTAGGTGTATTTTCTTTCAGTTACAGGGGCCTGAGAGAAACCAATCTAAGTTCCTTTACATGAACCTACCACCACATCTGCAACACTAGCGCCTAGAAAGTTTGCATATCACAACCTCCCTGCAGGGATCTGCTCACATTTCCAGCACTGCCTGACCCCTTGCTGCAGATGGTTGTGCCAATGGTTTGGGAGATTTCGGTGTCAATTAACAATGAATATGTTGACAGGCATTGCCCTGATTATTCTTTTACTCCCACCCCAGAAAAAAGTCTTGGGCTTTTGACTGCAGGGAATTTTAAATGCTGCAGGGGAAAAAAAATTACATCCAAAATGAAGAACTTTCAGTGCTCTGTGGGCAACCCCAGCCAGCCCTAAATGTATGGCCTGGCAACTTGCAAGGCCATCAGCACAGGGGAAAATCCAGTGGGAAGCATTCAGCACCAGCAACTGCCCGTGCAGAAGGGGAGAAGAGTTCTGAACAGCATCTGAAAAGCAGGCAAAGAAATGAGACATAAGAAGGACATGGGCCTGCAGAAGCAAGTCCAAAGGAGGGCCATGAAGATGACCAGAGGGATGAAGCACCTCTGCTATGAGGAAAGGTTGAGAAAATTGGGGTTTTTCCAGCTGGAGAAGCAAAGGCTCCAGGGAGATCTTACCACAGCCTTCCAGTACCTAAAGAGGCCAACAAGAAAGGTGGAGAGGGACTTTTTACAAGGGCATGTAGTGATACAACAAAGGGCGAATGGCTTTATATCGAAAGAGGGTAGGTTTAGGTTGAATATTAGAAAGAAGTTCTTTACTGTGAGAATGGTGAGGCACTGGCACAGGTTGCCACAGACAAGTTGTGGACACCCCATCCTTGGCAGTGTTCAAGGCCAGGCTGGATGGGGCCTTGAGCAGCCTGGTCTAATGGAAGGTGTCCCTGCCCATGGCAGGGGGTTTGGAATGAAATGATCTTTAGGGTCCCTTCCAACCCAAGCCGTTCTATGACTCTATCATATGCAGGAAACTGTAATCCAGAAAGAGAATGAGACTTGCTGAACACTCAAAGACCACTGGCAGCAGCAGACTGATCCTACGCAGTGGCTATGGCAGAACTCCCTGCATGTCTGAGGTTCAGGATCAGAAATCAGTGACTGAGAGCTAGGAGTCTTCCCTCAGCTGTCCATGACTGCTTTATAGACAGATGCCCACCTCAGAAGGGCTGAATTGCTCTCTGGATGGGCCTTGCCTTGCTCACAGAAGGTATCTTGAAGGGCCCCATTTCCAATGCAGGAATTGCTAACAGACCCCAGGGTTCTGTCACTTGGGACAGCAGTCAATCATGCCAGCTGGATGAAAGATCTACCTGCTTTTACTCTGATTAAAGGCAGGATGTAAGGAAAGACCTGCCCTGAGTGTGGATGTCAGAGAAGAGCAATTGCTCCTGCTCTCCCTGCAGGCTCTTGGCTGGCCCTGCCTGGCTGAGGGGCTACACCTGAAATGGGTTCGGTGACAGCAGACAGATCCTCTCATCAAATCTGATTTACACTGCCACAAAGCTCATCGGTCATCAGTGTTATGAAAGAGTAACAAAATATTCAACCTGAATTATCTTTTCAAGATGCTTAACAGGGTGGAAACAAGTCAAGTTGTATGAAGCTTTCATTTCTCTCCTGGGCTCTGTCTCTGATTGCACAGATATTGCTCAAAGGCCTTGGGAAAGGGTTGAATAAACTACAGCACCAACTTTTTATGAAGAAGTGCAGGAATGCTTGAGAGCAAGTTGAGGATTGCCATGTCCCCAGTCCTCAAGACAGGGTTCCTGATTTTCAGGGGAAGAGTGCTGAGTATTTTTCAAACAGTCCCCTTTTAGATGTTCCAAGTTAAAAACCTAGCAACTGAAGCTCTCAAGAGCTGTATATCACTTGGTAAAATGTAGGATCTCGAGTTCCACGTGACAAGGTGATGGATGTCTTTCATGATTAGGAGCAGCAGAGCTGAGGAGCGGAAGGGAGCTTGGCTGCTGAGCTGACAGCTGGAGAACTGGAGATCTGATCTCTAGCTACAAATTCAACCAGCCTGGGCTGCCAGTAAACACCTCAATGGCAGTCACTCTGGCTTGCCCACAGGCCTGCCTTACCCATCACAAATCTTCTTGATTTTTTGTTTAAGCTGCTCTCCTTGATAGAAGATAATGAACACGTTCTTCTTCACCTCTTCTCTCTGCAACACACAGTTCAAGCAGAATTTAACACACACAGAGTCCAGTGCAGAAAAGTTGGTGGGTTGTTTTTACTCCCAGCCCCAGTTTCCCATCAGCAGTGTTTTCCCCAGATGCTCTTTCAGGAAATAGGCATGGGCAGCAGCTCTGGGTTATGGGGGAAGGAGCAACGTGGAGCAGAGGGGACAGAGTTCCACTGGGGCACAGGGCTCGCCCCAGAGACACCAAGGGGAATTGATCCTCCATGGCTAATTACAGGTGGGGACAGCCACAATCCACTTCCATGGTGGTCCCTGTAATACAGCTGCCCTGTGAGGCCTCACGTGCATCCTGACAGCCAGGAAAAGGAAACCACCTCAACAGCGGCAAGAGGGGAAAGCAACGTCAAAGAAACCTCTCCCATCCTCAAACTTTCCCACCTTTCCCCCTACAGGCTGCCCTCAGACACCGAGCTCTGGAGAGGCAGACAGTGCCACAGCATGGCCAGGGCACCAGTTTCGTGTCTGCAGGTCGCAAGCATGCACACAGGGCAGAGGAAAGCTAAACCAGGCTGGTACCTACTGTCACAGGGTCCTCCATGGGCGTGTCCATTTCCGTGTACCTCAGGTAGATGTTTCCCCTGCAGGCTCGCCACAGTAAACGCTCAAAGGGGATCATCCTCTCCCTCTTTATTACCCCTGCTGTGAATCTGAGCAGAGTTACAAGATAAATAAATTACAAGCCCATTCAAAGCCTTTTAGGACCTGTAGGACGCATGATTTTACAACCCCTTCTTTTCTAGTCTGTGCTGGCCGGGGCTCTGCTGCTGCTATAGCCACTTCTAGGAAAAACTTCCCTGCTCAAGCCTGGCTTTTATCTCAATCTACTGACTTTATCCTATTGTTCTTTCTTTAAAAATAACTTTCCTAGATCAACAGGTGAAGGAGAAGAGACAGTTCTGGCTAGAAATGGAGGAATGGAGACATGCTTAAAGTCACACAAACAGAGTGCCTGAGTGGCAAAGGCAGGAGGTAGAAATTTTGAAGTGGTGGTTTATCTTTTCTCTCCTGCTTTCCTTCTCTGAGAAAGCATCAGACTGCAGCCCAATGCAATACCACGGCTTTTTCTGTGGTTAGACATCCATCCATGAGGACCGGGCTGGTAGCCAGATGCCTGAGTCCAGAAGTCACGGGTGAGATGCCTTAAGATAGCAATTTTCGGTCAATACCTACTAAGGGATCACTGGAACTGGTGGCCTGGAAGTAGAAGTCCATTTTTCCCACTGACCCATAACCTGACCGTAGTTTTGACGATAATTTCTGAGGACAGTCACTGTCTCATCTTCATGAAACAGCTGTGCAGAGGAGGCAGGTGGGCACCCTCTGCTAAGAAGCTGAAGGAAGCTGTGCCAGCGTCAGAGCAACGCAGCACAGGTGGGAAGTCCGGCCAAGCTAGAGGCCATCACCAATACACACCCCAGCTTGGCAGCTGCAGCAGCAGGAGTGCTTCTCAGCTCCAGCAGCCCAGATGTGTCTTCACTGAAGAAATCATCTGGCAGATTGGTTTCTGCCTGGAAAACGTAAGTTTTAAAAAACACTCTTCAGCATTGCCAGTTTGAAAAACTATTTTCACATTTTTCTCCTGATTTTTTTTCCCCAAAGGTAGCTTTCCACAGAGATATAGACCAAAGGGAACATAATAAAAGTAAACTATATCTTAGCAATGGAAAGGCATAAATTCTATTTTCAAAGAGATCTGGGAGCCAAGTTTTTGAGTCCCACTGACTGACGGAGCGATGCAGGCTCCAAAGTGACTGAGGTGCTTTTGTAAACCTCATAATGGCTTGTGGTAAAGAAACCTCTAAAAGCAACATACACCAAATGAAAGTGCAAGTATTTTTCAGAACCTTCCACATCTCTTTTGGAAGAGCCAAGAGGCTTCTCACCTCAAAGAAGTCCTGGGTTTTCTTCAGCAGATGTTTGAGCTCCGTCAGCTCAAGGAAGTTCTGCTTCAGTGTTTGCTGGTTCTGGTTGGCTTCCAGCAGCTCGGCTTCAATTTTCTCCAGCACTGTCTGTTTAGGGTCCAAGCACATCCAGAAAAACTCTGAAGCACATATTGGCCCTTTCCCAAGCTGATACCAACTCTCAAACAAGAGTTTTCATTTTTTTCAAGGGAGAATAGAGAAATGTTCAATGAGCACTTCAATAAACACTTTTTGTAGGAAGATACTCATCAATGCATCATTTTTTTTTTTCCATTGCAAACATTCCCTGATGGGTGTGTTGTCCTTTTCTGGCATCAGAGTTCTGATGCCCCTGACCCAAGCACAGGCAGGTAGGAAGGTGTGTGGTGTGGGTGTCTCAGCCTGTCTGGGTATCTCTTGGTTCCTCGCAGACATCTCAGACCCCAGGCTGACTGGCTGTCAGTTTACTGACTACACAAGCAACCTACATTACTTTAGGTTCATTAGCTATAGGCCAAAAATTAGGTGATGACGTGGGGCCAGGAACATACCAGGAAACCAAATTGCTTGTGGAGCTGAAGCCCTTGGAAAGCTTGATTTTCCTTTCTAGTCACCTACGTATGCAGCATTTTAAAATTACTCTGTCAGTAAACTCCGCTTCCAGCTGGGCTAGAATAAAGTGTCCCTTGCACATCCAAGGGCAAGGCCCAAGTATTTGTGGCAGGCCCCAGTGTCACAGCCATGCTCCCAGCAGGACAGACAGTCCTGTTTTTTTTATGCAGTGAAGTCGGTTCTAACATCAGCTCTCCTGGTAAAACACCAAACCCCTTCTAATTGTCTCCTATAGGATGATGGGGGCATTCTGTGAGAGTGATGCTTTTTCATTAATATGTGGGACCAGAGGGAAGGTAAAAAGACTGGGCTTCTTTAGGAACATGCAGCAGGACCAGCCTTAACCTAAGTGCTGTGGCAGCAGCTCGGGGAGCACCTCCTCGGGCAAGGAGAGTTGTGCCAGCCTCAGGCACCAGATCCTTCCTTGCAGGGGAGGGCTCTACTGAGCACATTACACAGACAACCTGACAGCTCTTCTCTCTCCTGGGTCCACTCCAAATTCCGTACCTCCATATCGATCATTTCCCGAGGCAGGGGGGTCTCTGGGTACTTTTCTCCTTTGACTATCTCCACATTATCTTCCATCTCATTTTCCAGAAAACCTGCAAGGAAAGGGCACAGAAGTCTCAACACAGAATCATCCCTGGTGCATCATTCTGGTCACCAGCTCGTTGCTCACCACGGAGGTGTGACAAGATTGAGTGCTGTATGAGGGCCATCACCCCAGTGCATACACACAGCCACCAAGGAATGAACACCCCCAGCCTCCTTGCTCAGTGAAGATGCTGTTTCTTCTGAAGCCACAGTACCCACTCCCATGTGGGCAGCCCTCAGCCCTGGCACAAGCGGCCACTGTGGCCCCCTTTATTTGGGGCAGTGAGTAAGGCATGTGAAAAGCCCAGGTTTGCCCAACAATGGCACGTGCTCCCACCTTGGCTGCAGTGGGCACCAGCGTTGTGGTGGGGAGAGTGCAGAGCTCCCAGGACACACATCCACAGGACAGTGGGAATCATGAGCTCTGCTGCTTGCATTTTAAGGACTTATCCCCAGGCTCAAGCCCTTGGCCACAAGAAGCATGTGCCAGCAGCTGGTGCACTGGTGTAAGGGTCAGGTTATCTGGATTAGCCTCCTGCCCAGCCCCAGATTTATCTTGTGATTTTAACAAAAGCTAATTAACCTCCTTTCAGTTCAGTTAACCATTTTCAAAACAGGGGCAACAATTTATTGCCCATATGGGGTGAAGTGGTAATTAGCTGACGCATGGAAAACATTTCCAGGGGTTCAGATGAAAACATCACCATTTTGCCACTAATTCTGCTCCCCAGTGTGAGAGCACTTAAAGAAATAAACCCCACACCACCAGTTGGCAGGAAGCCGATTGCATTTGACAAGCGTTTACTCACGCAGGATTCTCTCCAAGGATTCGCACCTTCTCACTTCATTCACAAACTTTCTCTGGAAGCTGTTGACATTCACATTCAGCTAAAAAACAGGAGGGAAAACAAGCCTGGGGCTGAAGGCTGCACACTGCTGCGCTCATTTTTAACATCAGCACAGAACGTGGCAAACACCCCTGTGTCTGAGAGGGTCCTACTGGCGGAGCAATACCGTGGGCTTCCTCATGGCCAAGGACACGGTGGCCTTCCACACAACCTTGCTGTGACAGCAAGAGTCACAGAGGGACCCTCACAGAGACACCCCCTGTGCCCTGGTGATGCAAAGGACTGCCCTAAGGTTGTGCAGAGGGCATGCAGAGCACTGGATGGGGGCTCAGGGATGGGCTGAGTCTTAGCGTGGTCTTTGGGTTTCACATCAGCCCTGGGGAACTCCCGCTCTCACCACGCACTTCTCGGCCTCCCTACAGGGGCGTCTTCCCCAAGTGCTTTGAGGGAAGAACAAGCACACGCTGGGGCACATCTCCAACAGCTCAGCATGCCAGCCAGGCACTACTCACATCTCTGAACTGGACCAGCCCCAGCTCCCCGAGCTCCGCCACGCAGCAGTAGGCAGCCTCCACCTGCAGGAAGAGCTGCCTCAGGCTCATCTCCTCGCTCCGGAAGATGGAGGCCATCTCGCCCGTTCTCCTCTGACCTGGGTGGCCCCGGGGGTCTCTGTGGCAGCAGCACGGCCTTCCTTCCCCAGGCAGGTGCGAGAAGGTGCCGAGCTCTGCAGGAACATCGGGGTCACTGAGTCAAAGTGCTGGAATATAACCCGGTGCTGCTCATCACGTCCTCCAAAAGGGTTTCTTCACCTTCTCAGATCCCCCTTGAACCCACATGAGGCTTCATCCCACCAGAGCAGTGACTGATGCTAAGGTGTGCCACAGGGAAAGGTGGGAGTCACCAGTCTCCTGTGACAAATGATGAGCAAATACCCTACCCTGTCCTCTGCTGGACCTAAACACTTCAGACCACTGCACTCAGGCTCTCTACTTGGGTTTTGGATGCTGTGATTGGAAAGGACTCTATTTCTCTTTGCCTTAAACACAGACAAAAAAAAAATCACCTTGCAATTAGACAAGTTAAAGAGGCCTGACTGTTTTTTTATCTTTTTCATTGATAGTATGGACATTGCAAACCCATCTGGAGCACATTATATGGGCGTGGGGAGAAGAGCAGACTACTTTCTTTAAATTAAAACAACCTTTAAGATTTCAGAATAATTTTCTCCCCATAAAGAACTGTTTTCAAAATGAGATGCATGAAATAACATGCATTGCACAAAATTTCCTCTCATCTCTATGCTTCTTATTATTTACTTTGAATAACCTGAACATAGAAATTGTCTTTAGTTGTGGTCACACAAAATTAACTGATCAGCATGCACAAACACAGTAATTATCTTTTTCCAGGGAAAAGCATGCAAGTAGATGAACTTCTTGCATGCATTTAATTCTGTAGCAAGCCTAAGTTTTATAAATAGCAAAACAAAATCCCTTTATAACCTCACTTCTACTAGTCGACAAGGGTAGCAAGTCAATTGTCTTTAACCCCTTCTGTCTCTATGAACCTTGTCTTTCAGCATTTTTTTATAAATTGTGGGTTCTATGTTATATGTTTATAACATATAAAAAGATTTATCTTAAATACAAGAGAAGAGTTTCACAAGATATTAAAGGCTTGTTTAACAGGAGCATGATAGTCAGAGGTCTGTATTTGCTCAAATGTCTTGGGAGTTTTCCTTCTTCCAGGGTGTACCTTTGAAAGCCCTTCAAATAAATACCTACCTTTATTCCCTTATTCCTGTCTAGTCTCTGTTTTTTAGGTAGCCATCTCAGGCATCACTACTCTCTATACCCATTCACTTGAAAATTTAAGATGCTGAAAATACAATATATGACAACTATTAGCTTGTTAAAACAAAACATCATGTGCCAGCTTAAATGGATTGAGTAAGTATATGCATCTTAACTTGGACTGGATATTTTTCAGCAAACACAGGAAAAAGAGACAAAAGCTGCAAGAGACTCTCACTATGCATGCAAAGTAAATCTGATTTTCAAAAAGTTTAAAAGGTCATCAAAATGTCCAGTCTTAATTTCTTTAGACTGAAAAGCACGAATAAACTATAATCTAAAGCAGTTTGTACTTCTAAACCTGCAGTTAGCTTCCATTAAAAAAAAAAAAAGCTAAGCCCTTAGAATTAATAGAACAAAACTCAAAATATTTAGAAATATCTTAATTAAGCTGCTTCAAACCATCCAAAGCCAGCGTTCTACTTGTCCTTGGTAATCAGTCAGTGAAAACCCAAAAGCTCGCTTTCATCTTGATTTGGAATGAGAGAAATACCTGCTGCAAGGAAGGCAGAGCTGTCACCCCTCAACCATTCCTACAGATGCAGGAGGCTTGCCCAAACGCACCTGCTGGCCAGCAACGCCTCTGTCAAAATCACCTCCCCCCTTCCCTGCTCTGCCTCGTCCCCAGTTTTTTGCCGTGGCAGGAAAGGAGTTAATCGAGAAACCCCTCGCGCTTTCCCCCGCCGCTGTTTCCCTGAGGACGCGTTACCGCGCTCCGGGTTGGGGCTGGGGCAGTGCCGAGCCGAGCGCTGCGAGCCGCAGGTGCCGCAGGTGCCGCGGGATCACCTGCCGGCCCCTCGGGGGCACCTGCCGGCCCCTCGGGGTTACCTGCCGGCCCCGCGCTCCGTGCGCCAGCCCCGCTCCCGGCAGCGCCGAGCTGTCCCCCGGCTCGCCCGGAGCCCGTCCGCAGGCGACAGTGACAGCGCGGCTCTGCAGCGGCGCCGCGAGGGGAGGGCAGCGCTGGCCGAATGTCCCGTCCCACACAGGGCACGGCAAACCTTTGCTTTTAAGGTCAGAACTGGTCTGGACCAGAGAAGGGAAACCCCTTCTGTCCCAAAACAGCCCCGGGGTGGACCGGACCGGGCCGCACCGAATGCTTTCTGGCTCGGTGCCGGGCGTGTTGTGGCAGCACGCGGCTTGTTGGGACTGACGACACACGGGACAGCCTGGCTGCCACCGCCCCGGCCGCCCGAAGGGAGCCTCGGGAGCCTCTGGAACCTGCGGTGTGCGGAGCGCTGCAAACCCTCAACACCTCATCTGCCAGCTCGGGGTGGGGGCTCAGCCCGCACGGAGGTGGAAAACACTTCTGCACTGTTTCTTGCTGGTTTTTCCTCGCTGAAGGCAGTCTGGGAAAGGACAGGGAAACAACGAGAGATTAATGACTTTCATGCCGCGGGGGGACGGGCAGAGCTGTAGAGGGCTGGGAGGGCAGGGGCTCTGTTAACCAGGGGCAGCGCTGACAGGGAACCTGATTCCCACCCCTTGACACAACAAATGCTGGGGAGGAAAAGGGGCTTTCTAGACTTTCTGCCACTTCAGCTGCTAAAGCAAGGGCTCCAGAGAGAAATCTGGCCCCACATAAAACCAATGGCTTATCTCCCACTGAGGTTGATGAGGCAGGGTTTCACCCTGATGAAAAAGTCCGGCTGGGACACTGCTAAATCTAGCACCCAGAAGAAAAATTTTCTCTCAAAAGAAGAACTAATGAAAATGCATGGCTATATGCAAATCTTAAAGTACCCTTAAAGAAATGCTTCCTCAAACCTGTTCTTTTGGAGGTACCCAGTAACCCTGGCCCAGCAAGCCAAAGGGTATAGTTAGTCCATGGGAACAATGGCAAAATACGATCAGCAACAGAGGGTTTCCCAGCACAGGGGTTTTCTATTCAAAAGCAACAGAGTGGCCCCACTTTGCAAGGTTGGCTTGGTGAGAGGGGTCCTGCCTCTTGCTCAAGTCCATCTGTCTCGAGCTACGTGACCCAAAAAAGGAGATGTTAAAAATTACAAGGTTATTTTGACAGGTGGGCTTAAAACTTGCATTTTGCTCAGCAAGCCACCCAGGTGAACTGGCTGTGGGCCACCTGCTTTGGCTGCACTGTGCTTCTCCTGGAACAGCCACTGCCCATGGTCAGCTCTGCCTTCTCTATCAGTGCTACCAAAGCAAGGGACTAAAGGCTGAGGAACACCTTCTGCTGGGAAATTGGGAATTTCCTTGATAAGGCAGATGTGAAGTCACTGCTGTTGACCATGTGAATGGCATGCAGGGCTGTGGAGAAGCTGGTGTGGCAAAGGAAGGACTTTGCCTTCCAGCCCACGCAGTGATACGAAACAACAGGAGTCATCATTCAGTTCCAAACTGGTGCATATTGACACAACAAAATGAAACAGCTTCTCAGGCTACTCCCCTCACCTCTGAACCACAGCACATTCTTCCCCCTGGGTTCATTTGATGACACCAGGTTTTGCTTCCTCTTTGCTCCTTTGCTGCTCTCACTCAGCCCTACAGTTTCACTCAGCTACTCCCTTACAAGCTGTTGGGGCTGGGGGAGCAGAAGGGGTCCCCAAAGCACATTTCGTCACCAAAGCAAGCTGCACTACACCAGCCACTCCATCCTGCTAGCCGAGGAGCGAGCGAACATGGAGAGCAAGGATGAAGCCATCTCTGCTGCCCTCCCCCCACCCATCCCGGGTGAGATGTGGAGAGGAGAGAAGCAGAGAGCATATCCTATTTCATGCCTCTGGCATGTGGAAGTAAGAACATAATTTTGTAATAATCCTATTAATGCAGATCAGATGATGATGGCTGGCGATGGGGCACTGTTTGGAGAAGTCCCGTCAGTGGGCTCTTTGTTGGTGCAGGCAGCTCTGCCCAGGCGAGCTGAAGGCAGCCTTTCTCCGAGCCCTCCGCTGCCTGGCTGGTCTTGGGCCCTCTCACTGGGGTCTCCAGATGAACAGCACGGGGTCACAGCAGGGCCACAGGCTCAACATTTGTCTAATACCAACCCCAGCCTGGACTGGAAAACACAAAGGGCAGGGTTGTGCAGTTTTCCAAAATGCTAGAGTTGCTTTCCTCTGTGTGACAGAAAGCACATTCCCTCTCCGCTTCTTTCATTTAAGGAGTAAAAACTTCATGGTTTTGACATTTTTTTTTCATTGAGTTTTACAAATCAATGCCCCTGTTCACAGGTAGCTTTATCTTAGATGGCTGTTTTTCACATCAATGAAGACATCAAACAAATTGGCCCCCTCCCTGATGGACACATTATTGGCTGCAGGTTTAAGATTTTGTGGGGTTTTTTTTGCAGCAGCAATCAGATTTCATTTGGAATGAAAAATATAAACCAATTGCCTATGTAAACAGAATATATCTATATATATATATACACACACAGCATGAGTGTGTATGTGTGTGATAAAGGTAATAACTTTCTGAGAGCCACACTTGGTGGTGATGTGTCAAGGGCAATACTTTGGCCACCAGAAGATCTTAGCTGTGAAGCTCTCTGTGGCACAAGTAGGTGTTGCCTCCTTCACAGCCATCAGGAAAAGCTGCCCAGCAGCACTGCACACTGTGGTAGAATCTCCAAGGGGAGAGCTGGGTAAGTACCTAATTTTAGAGTAAACAGTCCTGTCTTGAGAACTGCGTGAAAATGGGAGCCCAAGGAAAGGAAGCTGCATCTCTGCAGGGGCTGCAGTTGTGCCTCATGTGCCAGGGCACCCTTGTGGAGGGAGACGGGAGTAGAAATTAGGGGAAGGCTCTGGAGTGTCTTATCGCTCTTCAGGCAGTCAGGGCACTGAAATATAAACGTGTTACAAAGAAGAAATGAAACAAATCCAAATCTGTGTCAGGAGATGATTTTGCAGGGCTCCCATTGTGTCTGAACTTATCAAGCAAAGCCTTCATTTCCAACCTGATCCAAAAATCACTGAAGCCAAGCGCAGCCCGTTCGCCGCTTCAGGAGACTTTGGAGCAGCCCTTTCTGTGCCACCGAGGGAACACATTTTGGAAAGGAAAAGAAATACATTATGTTAATTGTGCAAATGCATTTTCAGCATCCCTTAGAAATGGAGACATTTGCCTACAAGCCGACAAAGAGTATTTAGTTAATAGATAAAATTCAAAAGAGATTTCATTAAAAATTGAATCATTCATGCAATAGTGGAGCACTTTTGTCTTTTTGTTTCCCCTCAAGCATTTTGTGCTGCACAGAACACTTTTTAACTCATTTACTTTTGCAAAATTAACTGCCAGGTCAACTTTCAGTGGGAATAGAAGGTGAGAAATTCAGAAGGGAAAGGTCAAACTGGCAGAGGGCCTTTCCCACTGAAAGAGTTGAGGTTTAGTTTTGATGCAACAGGTAGATCATAAAAACACACAAATTAAAGGCAACCTCCACAAAAGGACTGCGACACTGAAACGAGGCAGAGATGAAGATTGTCCCACAGGTGAATTCCAAGCAGCTGTGAGCCTTTCACAGCATCTCTCCTGCCATGACTCCTGTCTACCGAGGCCAAGAGCGGTGGCTGCTGGCGTCACAGCCCCACCCAGCTGCCAGCAGAGCAGGACTCACCTCGTGCCACACCTCGGGTGGCAGCTGAAGGACAGAAGGACGGGACCCTGCATCCCGGCAGCAGCAGGAGGTGGCTGTCACGGACCAGCCAGCACAGCCCCAGCTCTGCCAGCACTGGTGGCGTGTTGACATGAAAACAGGGAGACGAGGTGGGTAAACACGCCCGTCTCAGCTGACCTGCCCTCACCTGCGGCTCACTGTGCCCTCTGGCTGGGGGAACCTCTGGCTGCCTTGTCCTGAAGCATCGTGGAAATATTCACAGCTGGGTGGGAGCAGAGCGTTTTTGGTGGCGAGGACAACAAGTGGGTTCACCCTGCAGAAACACTGGGCAGGGCTAAGCCTATGTGGGTTTTGCTGTCAAGGTTTTTCTTAAACGAAGGGAGACCAAATCAACCTCCCAGCTTTGCAGAGCTGTACCCCGGTGTGTGCTATTCATGTGGGAAGCCTGTTAAGTTCTTCCCTGTGGGTTTCAGCTGTGTGGAAGGGAAAAAAGAGAAAATTGTTAAATGCTCTCCATCCTACAAGGACTGCTGCCCCATGTGCCTTCCCCCGTGCCTCCCCTAAGATGTCTGCACATCCACAGCAGGCCTCAGACAGCTCCCTTCTAACATGAGCACCCAAAGCCATGAGTGACCACTGCAGAAGAGCACCAGCAACCTGCTCCCTGCAGAGCTCACCTGTCCCAGTGCCTTCCTGCCTGATTTAAAGCCTGATGTTTTCTCTAACAAGGGCATCATCATGTCAAAGATAGGAGCAAGCACAGCCAACAGCCTGGGGAAGAGCAGCAATGAGTGCTGCTCATCAGACCAGGACAACACCATGTGCACTTCAACAATGTGGCTTTTCCAGCCAGGATTGCAAAAAAATTCCTGCTCTCCAGCCAGCATCCTTTTTCTATCAGCCCTCCTGGTCTGCAGGCAGAGCTACGCTCACAGGAAGGCTCAGCTTCTGGCTTTGCACATCTCAAGGAGGAGGTGCAATAACCACCAGAGAAGAAAGAACAGCTTTTCCAGAATCACTCTGCAGAGGGTGATGGAGGCAGGGACAGAGCTGTGCTCACAGGGCAAGAACAGCAGCAGCTTCTTCCTGTGCCCCAAGGTTGAACTGATCCCAGCCCATAACCCAGCCCAGGCCATTGTTACTGTGCAGCAGCTGTCAGCAGCCTACATGAAGCCACTGGCTGCATCCCATTTCTCGGTAGGAATGCGCCTGTGTATCCTGTGTTAACTCAACAGCTGCTGTACCAGCCTGACCTAAGGCTGCTGGTTTCTGGGACTCCACACAGCCATACCAAAAAAGCATCACTGCAGAAGTCAAGCCAGCAAACATGCAAAAAAATAGCCAAACTGGGAGACAAATCCTCTGCCTCAATCCTCTGCTCCTTTCCAGCTATATTAAACAATCTTCACAGAACCAAAAAGAGACTCAAAAGACAGAAGCTGCCTGGGACCCTGTTGGGAAGGGCTGGCTCTGGAGGCCTTTCCTCCCTCCAGCTGCAGCATATCCTGGGGAGAAACCTCCAGGCTTAACCTTTAGGGGCCACCTCCTGCTATCCACCTCCCACTGAAGCTGTTTTGGTCAGAGCCCTTCTCTTTCCTCACCCAGTTGTGGCAGGAAAGTTCAAGGTGTCCTGGCAGCAGGAAGCTCCCTTGCTCCACCCTCTGCCCAGCACCGCGGCTCCCTGAGCTCATCGAGGGTTTGCTGCACCAGATCTGCCAGCGACAGCCACCTGCTCCGTGTGGTCACTCGGGTGGGAGCGGGACCCTCGACATGCAGCACCTCTCCCGTGAGCCCTGGGCAGCCCTGGCTGTGCTCCTCCTCACCGCTGCGCTCCGGGATTCCTGCTCAGCAGGTATTTCTCTATTCTTACGCTCCAGTTTTGATACCCTGCCCTTTTCCCCCATTCCTCTCAATACTTAAATATATTGCCCACCGACGGTAATTTGTTCTTTAAAAATGAGGGGGCTCCCTTGCCTCACCCAAAAAGTGTAAAGAGCTGGAATTGATTAATGCTAATGAGAATTACTAGGCATGACTGATCACAGCATCATTGTGAAGGGATGTTCCTTTGCCGGGTTATCTACAGAGCCACGGTAAATGTGACTGAGCTGCAGGTTGCTGCACTGAACGGCAAGGAGACAGGAACCACAGCTGTTTGGCCTTCCCCTGCTTGCTGAGGCAAAGGACTGCCTGCAATACCACCCAACAGGATCACTGTGGTCCGATTTAGCTTTTACTGGGTGCCTTTTGCAGAAAATCTGGCTTTGGTGCCACCTTAATTGTAGAAGCTGCCTGAAACCAAAATGTAAATGAGACCTGTGAGCCGCTCCTTTCCCACCAGGCTACTGCCTGCATTTGTATATCAGCACCAGATGAGACCTGCCAGCTGTTTAAAGATGGGCTGGCTTTGACAGCCTGTTCTTTGGGCTGCAAAGTCTGTAAACACGAGCCAGCGCTCGGCATTCTGCAGCACTTCCTTCCACAGGTCATACTCAAGTTTTAATGATTCTTCCTGGCGCTTCTGTGAGGTACTTATTAACTGAGAAAACAAGTTATGGGCTTGGCCAAGGTCATTCCGCAAATCCTACGAGGGTCAGACAGAGGAATGGGGAATACTCAGACCCTTCCCTGAAGCAGGTTGCCCACAGACCCACTCTGAGCATGGCAGAGGCCATAAGGAGAGCTCTGGTGTTGCTGATGGTGGGTCAGCTCAAAACACAGAGCTGGGCAACAGCAGGTGACCCCAGGGGGGACATCTCCCACAGGACAACCTCAGTTCACTTGCTGTTAACATGGAAGACACCAAACTCAAAGCAAATGTTTGGTCAAATGTCTCATCCTGTTTTGTTTTCCTCAGCTGAAACTAAATCTGAGCTATTGTTTTGCAGCCTTCGGTGAAATCAGGCCGGAGCTGATTTTCCCTATTACATTCCAAATTACCAGCTCAGAGTGATGGCTTGGCTAGAAATAGTTATGTCATAGCTTCTGCCTGGTCTGTGGACAAGCAGCACATTACAGCACCTCCATGCAGTAGAAGTCCTCACTCCTGGAGTCTCCCCAGGCCATTTTTCATCTATCTGTGCAGAGGATGCTCTACCCAGCTTAATGTAAACTGTGCTGCTCATGGCAGCACAGGAAGAGGTGTTTCTCTGACTCCCTTCCTTCTGCAGCAGGGGACAGATGGGTGCTGATGCACAGGGACCAGGGCAGCCTGTGCTTTTACCCCTGCAGGCATCCTGCAGCTGTCCTGGTCTGATCCCGCAGTGCTGCAGGGAGCACGCTCAGGCTGAGGGGCAAGGCGGGTATTAGGGGGACTAGAGAGGGTTTGGCCTGTGATACCATGTGCAGATTTGAAGAGCTGGACACCAGCTACAGAGCTGTGTCAGAGTGTGTGTGTGTGTATGCTGATTCTGGGTAGGAAGCAGGATAAACAGGCAAAGCCTTCATCAAAGCTCCAGGCCTCTCCCTCATTACTTATTTCTGGAAGTTGTATTTTCCACCCTGAGCTGGTTACCATGCTGGTCTGAACTGGAGTCCAGCCAGAGCAGTTTCAGATGCTCTGACCTGCAGCAAAGACGAAGCTTCCCACTGGGGCCTTGGGGGACCTGCTGAGGCTCTGCACTGGTGGGTTCAGCCCTCTGCTCTGCCAGACTCCTCCGCACCCTGGGATTTTTTAAGGGCCAAAGGAGGCAGCTGTACAGCCTGCTGGCCATGGATGTCCCCATGCCACTGAATGGTGTCTCCCATTTCCGTGCTTGCTCATTCTGCCCCTGTAGCTTGGGCAGGGATGGTGGTTAATTTGAGCTCCAGGAGAATGGCTCACACCAGGGTCACACCAAGGCAGAGGTGCAGCGGTTCACCTGCTCCTTAGGGATGCTGCTAGAGCAAGCCTGGAGCTGGTGTTAAAAGTGGTGGGATAAGGAAGCATATCCTCATGCAGCAATGTTTAGGGGCAGGGATTACTTTGTCCAAGTTGTTCCTGTCCTACAGACCTCTCCGAGGCCAATGGCTTCCAGATTTTCCTGCTTGATGCCAAACATTGCTTTTCTAATCCCACTTACCTTTTTGTCTGTGCTTTCCTTCTGGCAGCAGCTGAAGGCATCTCCAATGTTTCAGCAGAGTACGAACCAGAGTGTCTTCGTAAGTCTTCATAAATCATTACTCCCTGTTAAAGCCAGGTGATGAGTCTGCACAGTAACTGAGAGGCTGTCCTGGGGAGGGATTTATCTCTTCTCAAGGCTTCCATGGTGGGTGAACCTTTAGGATGCATTTCTAAGACTCCTCCAATGCCATGGTATGATATCTTAGGTACACTGAGACAGACTCATAGCTTTGAACAGACTTATTGATAGCTAATTTGTGTGTCCTAAAGCTCCCTGCCAGACTGCCTGCCTGTAGGCACTATACAGATTCCCAAGAGTGCCTCTTTCCCCTGCCCTACCAGGTCCTTCCCAAACAACCAGCCCCAAACAACCTGAGATCCCACCACTACTCCAGAGTCATCCACCAGATTAAGAGCCACGTTTAGGGGAAAGATGCCAAGGCACAGAAATGGGGCAGAAGACATCTGCCTTCTAGTAAAGGAAACCTGTCATGTACTTGGCTTCCCACGAGCTCACTTCATTTCTCCTCCACCAGACGTGAACTTCTGCAGGCAAGCGGCCATGTGCTGCCCTTCGGGCATGGATGACTACGGGTGGATCGCAGCTGCCGTCGGCTGGAGCCTCTGGTTTCTGACCCTCATCCTGCTCTGCATGGACAAGATCATGAAACTGCGGCCTGACGAACCCAAGTACCTGGTGGCCTGAAGCAGAGCGAGCCAGCACGCGGCAGCGCTGCGGAGCAGCGAGGTGCAGGCAGACTGACAACGCATTTCAAACACTTGCTAAGAAACAAAAGAAACGGAACACGCCTTCAGCCAAAACAGGCCAGCTCTAAGCAGGGCAGCTGCCGAGGCTTCACCCTCTCTGGCAGGCTGGAGCTGCCAGCCAAGGTGTGGAGCAGGCAAGTCCCTGCAAGCCACCATGTATGTGCCACAGTGCACAAACCCCCACTTTTCCCTGAGCCCTCTCGTGCTTGCTGTGAGCACAGCAGCAGCAAGGAGAGGCTGAGGGACCAGTTACCAGCCTATAGCACATTGCCTCGAGACAACCTGGTGCATGACCTTTGGGTTTGACACAGAAAGTGGGCAAATAAAGCTATTCTCTGGAGCATCAACATTACCAGAGCCATTATTAAGCTATAGGCCAGGTTACATCAGTAAGTGGAGGTAATTCATTGACTTTACCGAGTCCTTCTCACTCACTAACCTGAGATATTTAAAAGTCTATTACCTGATACATGAGAAAAACTTTCTTATGGAAACTTAGGGATTGTTTGAGCTGGTTTGAAAGTAAACCTCATTTTTCCAGAGCCATTTAGATGTGAACTGTGTTGCAGGAATTGAATGTTGGTTGTGCTTATTCAGCTTCCACCTGCCTGAGAAACTAAGCCAAGCAGGTTTAAACCAGCATATCCAATTCATGCACAAAACTGTTCCTATTTATACAAGATGATAATAAACACTCTTAGTGATTGAAAGACTCTCACTGACTGGTTTATATGGATAAAGCTTATATTGGCAAGGAGTTATTCAAGCCAAATTGTTAGAAACAGGATTCTAAGAAGACGTATTCATGTAGGAGGGTTTGCCTCACTGCAGTCAAACTCTGATTTGGGGCAGTTGCACCAGTTTGATTTCTATCCGTTATTAAAACAAATCAGAGTTAAACCTAGACCTAAACAAGGTTAGCAAATGTGCTAGAGATCAACTGAAATGAAATGTAAAAAGTTACTTTTAAATTAAAAAAGCACCACTGGAGATCTTTTGTCTGCTAAAAATAATTATGCTCCCCCATCAGCTCATCATTATGTAACTTCATGAGTGAGAAAAGACAGAAATCAGTTTGAGACTCTTCCAATTGATTCTGGCACAATCAGCCACTTTGATCAGGACAATTTGGCCACTCCAGAGTGATGGGCAGTTGTCCCTTATCAACTAGCCCCCATCAAGAGGAACAAGGACAAGTTAGACACTGAGGAAAATACACCCTTCCCTATCACTGAAGTGATGGGGAAGTCTTTCAAGGTGAAATGCTGAACAGAGATGCTCATATAAGGAAAGTAAGTTTTGAAAGGGAAGGGCTTAATTCTGAACATTTCAATATACAGCAATTAAAAGAAATTTTCACATGACAAATCTCAGTGTTGGAGACACTCAACTTTTTTCCACAAAAACCCCAACAACCAAGCAAAACAGCGAAGTCCTTCTCATTTATGTGCAAACTTACAGAAACAAAGGGCTCTCAGTCAGCATCAAAATGTAAAGAGTAGTGAGTTGACAGCTAAGCCACTGCAATCACTCACGAACAACAAATCTACCTACATACATAATTTTTTTCCTGTTATGTTAGTTTTAATAGCAGAAAATGCTCATTGGTCTGAAAGCAATGTGAAAGATACTGTGAAAAATCCTCCACTCATTGCCTTCAATGTCTGCCTTCTGCAGATCTCTTCCTACAGTTCTCCACACTTACGGACATTTTTCTCTCGGTTGGGAACACAGAAGTGCCTGCTGGATATGGCACTGCTCTTCATCTTTGAGGGGATATGTTTCATAGCTTTTGCATGTCTTTTGAGTTTTCAGCATGTGATGCAAGTTCTAGATGCCCTACGAGAGCAACAGCCACAAAGAGCTTCATAACTGGCTAGTTCTGGGGGGCTTCCTAAAGCCTGCCTTTAGAAGCACAGCTTATTTTTCACACTCTCCAAAACAGTGCAGCTACCTTCAAGGATTGTAGTAGACTCAGGTTTTGCTTCTTGCAGTTTCCTTTGAGGATTCCCAGCTCAACCAAATTGGAGGTGAAAGTAAAAAAGCCCGTATTTTTTCATACAATGTAGTGCCCTCAAGGATTTTGTGTGCCTGTGTTCAAAGGTGACACCCAAGTCTCCACAAAATCAGGTATAAAAATGGAGCACCTTACAGATCATTTCTGCTATGAAATGTATACTTTTTCTAGATCAGTGACCTGTAAACCTCTGATCTAACATGACAGTGTTGCGTTTTGCTGCATCCCCTACTGTGACATCTGACATTGTCAGGTTTGATCTACAGCTGCTTCGTTTCAAGTCATTTGGTGGAGTCACTGAGAAAAACTCAGTCCTGTAATGAATCTCATGAAGGCACTGCTGCTCCCCGTGTGTCTGGGATCCCTAAACAAGGTGGCATTGTTCCACAGGCTCCAAGGCTATCAGCATGAACATCCTGTGTGCTCCTACATAATACAGTGCAGAATCCCAAAGCACTCTTTCAAAGGGACTCTCCAGGGTACACAGTGTGTGCTGGACTGATCCTACGGGCAATCACAAGCACAGTGCAAAACAACTCACCCTGCAAAAGGAGGAGAAAAGCCCTAATGGTACTATTGGTGTTCCAGGGGCTTGTCAGGAGTTACAGAAAGCAATGAATTAAAAATTTGCATCTGAAAGACTTGAGAAATTGATACAAAGACTGAAATTAGTATGAAGAAATGGATTATACATACCTGATTTCTAAAATTTGATGATTATCTGTAGTCTGCTGTTACATTTCCTGGAATAATTTTAGCCAGAGAACACACAGGAGCACAGCTTGTGGGTTATAACCCCTCATTTAAGAGCAACTGAGTCACAGTAGAAGGCTGTATTCTGGTTTTGATGCACAAATTAAACACACAAATGCACAAATTAAACATACTGACTGTATAGTACAATGCCTTATAAAAGTGGTCCATGAGCAGAGTTGCAGACTGATGTTCTCATTTATTGTGTATTATTTCATGCTCTTAAATAAGATCACTCACAATTTAATACCTCTAATCATAGATCCCAACTAGTGCAATGCTGCCCAACCCCTGCTGACTTCAAGGGAGCTACACAAATATCCAGCACGTGCCTTGTTTTGTTCTTTGGGGTTTTTTCACCGTAATTCAGGAAGCCTGTCATTTTTGTTCCCACAGGAAACCTTGGAGGCAAAGCATAACCACTGATTTATCAGCATGCACAGATCATTTTTGTGCTAAACCTGGGTACCCCATCAGACTGCTACATACGACCTCATGGCACTGAGCTGGTGTAGGCACTTGCACATCTCCAAGCATTTAAAAAGTAAGGTGATAGCTCCAAAAGATGATGGAAATCTTAACGCTGCAGTCATTCATAGTTACTGTCTGTCCAGGACCAAAAAGTTCCTCACTGGAACGAGATGGAGAAAAAAAAAAATCTATTCCAGCTTGTATGATTTAGTACAAAAAAAAAGCAAGAAAACTTTTGAAGCCTGGATGGCTCAAAAAAAAAAAAAAGTGTGATTGAAATACACAAGTTTGAACCTCAACACTGCTGACCAAATCAGCAGAGTTCTTAATATTTTCTGGACAAAATTTCTGAATCCTCAGACATGAAGGTATCTAGTGCCTGGAAAGGCAAGGGAGATGCAAGTAGCACCTGGGTCTGCAAGTGTCTTGGACAGACAAAAAGAGCAGTGGGGACATGTAACTGAGCAGCACTTCCAATAACAAAGGAGAACATTAGCATCAGCACAGCATTCCAGGGTAACTACTTTAATTTGCCTGGAGACAATATCAATCACACCTAACTAGTGATTTTTAAAAAAATTCTTAATTCAAGACTAAATGGATTGGTACCTGATGCATGACTCTTCATCTTTTCAGATACCACTGCTCTGGTAATGACTCACATTACTCACTGCCTTGATCCTTGGGGTTTTAGTGAATGAGCTACATACTAAGCAATTGCACTTTACAATGATTACACTTGGCCAAATCACTAGAGGAATGAAAACTGGCAAGCATCAGAGTTCCCTACTCACATGAAACACAAAGACAAAAGACAGAGGTTAAATTCATAAGAAAAGGTGCCCTGTACTGGGACTCTGTAGGAATTTTGATAAAGTCATTACAAAAACTAGGATTTAAAAAAACTTATTGTCGTTAATTACAGCCACGGAGTGGAATATAGGCATTCTTGGGAAGCAACCACCCTCTCTCATCCTTACACTCCACATTCTGCTTATTTTGTGGTATCTGCAGTACCACTATCTGTTGTGGAACTCAAAACTCACGGCAGGTTTCTGTCATGTTCAATGAGCTAATTTCCAACTCCTGTTTTGTAATAACCTTCCAGAAATAAACCACAGCATAAACAATGCAGTATTGTCTCCCAAGTCTGCAAACTACTTGGAAAAAAATACAGCTCTAAGAGACTTGTCACTTTTCCTGTCCAATTTGGCATTATGACGTTGACAGCATGACTTTTGGAGTAAAAGTTAAGAGTACTTCTTCAAGTTTTCCACAGCTCTGTCTGCTTTGTTTAAATGGGAGAATGGAAGGGAGACACCTGCAAAGCCACCTCCGCTAGACCGTTCCCCCTTCATGGCATTTCAACACATTGTTTTGAGTCAGATCAGTTCAAAAATATGCAAGTTCTAATGTAGCAACCCTCTGAGCTCAAATGCACGAAGAAATCACCATTCTTTAGCTGAGCAATACTAACATCCTATACAGATGTGATAATGTGCTAGGTTAGCTCCTCCTTAAGGAGACTAAATAATGCTCATTGTTGGCACTAGTGTTGAGTGCTCCTTCAAGTGCAGGAAAGGGAGCTCTCTGCGCCCTGGCAGAGCAAGATTATTGCGGGCAATGTTGTGTCAGTGATGCTGTCTGCTGGAAGAGACAAAAAACTTCTCGTAACTTCACTGCAGTTCTACTCTGCAAAAGCAGGAATATCATTTCCAGTATCCCAGTAAATTTTCTCCCACACAGCAGTGAAGTACAGGAGGATGTAGCAGTAATGTAAATACATGGCTGCACATCTACAAATCTTCTAAACAGGAGACTCTTGTGCCACCATCAAGCCCAAAGACAGAAATTAATGTCAGGATCAAAATCATCCATGGAAATGCTTGACAGGAAGTGTTCCATGCAAAATACAAAGCAACTTCCCTGAAACCATTTTATGCAGGACTGCGTGGACACAAATCCAGCAATCAGTTCAGAAGTTTGTGGATGCTCAGATCACCTGTACTGCACTGAATCTGAACTATTTAATATTTGGTGCCTATGCTGAATTACTACTGACAGTGGCTAATCCACAACTTTCTCCTATTTCCCCAAGTCCAAGGATAAAAGCTTTCTGCTTTTTCATTATTGCAGCAGTACTTTTAAAACTTTTATTTCTTTTGTCAAGTTTCTTTCAGATCTGTGTTTCAGAACCAAAAGAGTGCTGTGCACTGCCAAATATAACATAACATTAATTCTTCTTGAATACAAAAAAGTTTTTCCTGAAACATAAACAATACGCAGCTACTCCTTGTATATCATGCACAGCACTAAAACCTTCCAACAGCCTGGATGAGGAAACCAACTTCCAAGAAGCCTTGGGATCGAAATATTCGAGAAGTTTTCCTGGGAACACTACAGAGCTCTCAACAAGTGTGTACATTTGAATATATCTGGAAATGCAAACCAGTAATTTTCATCTTTCAACTCTTTAGTTCTCATTTTATTTCACCTGCTCTACACGTGGCAGGCAATAAGAGGATTTCTGCAAGTGAACCTGAAAACCACCACGTCAGGGATCCAAGGAGGTTTAGCATTTGTTTCAAAAGATTCTTCAGAGCATTTGTTCGAATGTGCCAACACTTTATTCCAGTTAAGGTAAGATGTAACAGCCTAAACACAAAGTTCCAGTTATGGAGTAAGAGCTACTCAAAACTAAACAGGAGTGGCTATTACAAAGGAAAAAAACTATTTGATATGTAAAAGGTATCAAGAAAAAGTAACACAAAATTAAAACAAAACATTCAATCCCTAAAAACTATGAAGTGCAAAGAAATGCATATTTTTCTAACACTAATATAATTTTCTTTTAGTCTATCAGTCTTCAGGGGGATTCATGGGACTGCAGCTCTATTCCAGGAAAGTCTCTTTAAAAAGGCAGTGCAACTCCATGGGGTTTTTGCTTCCCAAGGTTCTTACACTGTGTGAGTAAACTGACCCTGGGACTCATACGTCACAGCTAGAACATCTTGCCAAGCGCATCCCAAACTGCACTAGAGAATCTGTAGGATGAATTCTTCCAAAGCATACACATGCCTACATGGTTTTCAGTGGAAGTCACGCAGATGCAGCCAGGGCCAACATGCAGAGCAACATTTGGATCTGAACTGCCAATCCTATGTCACAAGCTGAAGCGTGTTCTGCCCTCACTGAAACACTTCTACCGGTGACAGCAGAATACATCCCCACCGTTGTCTCCCACATTTTTAAATAACATCTAACAGGAAGAGGAAAACATACCCCCCCCACAAAAGGGAACTGGATTTTATTTCCACAGTCACGCAATTCAAAGCTGCTGCTTTTCTCTAGGCACATCTAAACAGCCCTGGAGAAACTCTACAACCTGGGTGAACTGCTTTTGGGAGTCTCACTGATGAAAGATGCTCCTCACTCATACAAACCAGCACTGCAGGTGGTGAAGGACGGCAAAGGGGCTGTGTCATGGACTCTGCCTGGGTGAGGCCAGGGGGAATCCCCAAGATTTCTTCTCTTTACAGAGCACTCTCACAGGTGGTCCTGGAGAGTTGGCTGCTGTCCTTTGCCTTCTGACAATCAGATGCCATCCTTTTTCTTTTAATCAATTTCTAGCTTTCTGTCCATAACACGCCAAACTGGTGCTGTTTTTGAAAAGATTGATTTATTTCTTTGCATCTGCAAAAATATGGCCCACAACAGGTCCCCACCTCGAAGGCACAAATGTTCTTCATCCTGCCACTTCAAAGCTCTTGGACAAAATAGAGAATTTTCAAGGACTGGCACCTGTTTACAAGGAACTGCTAGTTAAGGCATGCAACAGAAAACGCACATTTCTTCCTTGAGCTAAAAACTATGATAGCTGGAAAAGCGAGAAACGTAGTGAGGGCAAAAGTTGAAAAAGTGAGTTCAGCTGCCTACTGCCATCCACATCATACAGCTGGTGACTTCACTTGGGCTTGAATGTACACCCAGCTTCCTTATGTAATCTATCAAATGTGTTTTCAAGCCATGAGTCAACAACAACAGCGTGAGCTGTTGTGGTTCTGGGGAAGTTACAATTGCTGTACACAGCCTCTTTCTAAGATAATCCTGTAACCCTGCTGTCCATGGTCTAATTTAGAGGCACTGGCTTGTTGGGAAGATGCACTTTTGGGTGATCACTCCATGTATTCACTTGTGTCCATAAATGTGCACCATACTGGGGCAGCCAACACCACACCAACCTTTTGGTGCAGGGTGATACACACAGACCTTGTCTGACACTGCTGCTCCCCAAACACTAGATAAGGAGCCTGATCTAAGCCACTGCAAGTACAGAACATTGCTGAGATTCCACATACTGCTCCAAAGTGGGCATATTTAACTTTACCAGCCCAGCACCTATGCAATTCGTTCCTCCTAAAAGCAAGGTTTTCTTTCCTGAGCCACAGGCTCACAGCCACTGGCAGGACCACGTGTTACATCCTGGTGGAGAGTATTTTATAGTACTGAAGCATGCCCCACCTTTCACATTGAGCGTATGAAAAATAACTGTAACATTTCACTTAGCTCCAAAAATAATCAAGAAGCAGGCTGGAGGTCAACATTTTGGCCACGAAAAGGAAACCAACCACTCTAAATTATGTAGCTCTCATCTTGCCAAGTTCTTTTATATGCCAAACTAAACACAGACTAAACACAGATGTCAAGGAAAATTGTGAAGAAAGGGAAGAGCCAGAGGATTCCATGAACCAGATGGTTTAGCCATGGAAATGGATGCAACTGCTGGTAACAGCTTTCTGTGCCTGTACCAACTTTTTATCTGAGTGGTGTTTTCAGAATCTGGTAGATTCATTAACAGATACTTAAATACAGGATACTTTAAGTTTCAGGAAAAAAAAGCTTTGTTTGGTTTTCCCCCTCCCCCCTTTTAACAGGCAATAAAAAACAATTGGCATAACAACTCAAGCACATAGGGATGCAGAAGCTGACAGGATTTCCCCCCCTGCCCCCTGAATTTCCAAGTGGAAACACACATTCTGGCACATGCCTTCCACAGAATCGTTTTGTAGCACATGAAAAAACCAGCTTTTTCCTGTAGCTGCAAAAAATGTGGGTCTCCCTTGTTACAGCCATTCTTGGAACTGGTGGCTGGTACCTGGTGTTACTTTTCTTCCTATAAGAAGATACAGACTAGGCCATACCAATTTTTTGGACACTGGATCAGGTCTCCAGCCAATCTGAGAACATAACTTCCAAACACAGCTTTCTGAGTTCTTATATTTTACTATCTTGTTGAAAGTTTTAAAGAGGGTTTTCTTCATCAGAAAGCCTCTTTTATTTACAAGTACATATTTGTCCTGTGTTCTTCATAAGATTGGGAGCTGAAGAGAAATTAAATACAACCAAATATAAAAGGATGGGATTTCACAATAGCATCACCATCACTAGCAAAAAAATGAATGAGAAGTGTCTTAAGTACCTCTAAATTTCAAAGCTCTTATTTCACAGAGAACATATTGTTCTTAAATAGCTGGAACCAGACAATTAATTTACCTCCTAGAAGACCACATTTTCTTGAGATGAAGTCAGAGTAATGTGCTAATATTATAAGCATTGGTCTCTGAGCTCACTACAGAATTAAACTGGAGAAGGATGTGGGGTCTGAAAGAGATGGTTTTAATGGGAACACTTAGCAACAGTCAGTCTTCAGCGCTGTCAAAATGACCAAATGAACACTGCCTGATACACTCTTCATTCTTCAAAACCTGGCATTTTGCAGAAGCATTGGCAACATCCATGTTTACAAAGTTGGCAGAAAACAAATGTTTATTTTTATCCTAGAATTATCACACAAAAAACTTAAAAAATTCAAATCGTAACGACCTGTTGGTACTGCTGTTACAACCCTGCTGGTGTTCTGATTTCTTTCAAACCTCTGCTGGTGCCCATGAGGGCTTTACACATAGGCCAGGGAACTGGAAATTAATTTACACTCCTTCATTACACTAAGTCCCTCAAAACAGTTTCATACAGCATTTTGATGATCATAGGTAAACAGAAAAATAACTGAGCTGTGTAGTAAAGAACATACCACCTTTTTTTCCACATCAGTGAGCAACTGAGGTTTTGGCTTCGGGCATGAGTACAACGTACACACTTCACGAATAAGGTACGGAGGCGACTTCTTCCACCACATCCTCCCACCTGTTCTCATTTCAGTCTGAGTTAGTCCTGTTGCAGTTACTGAACTGTGCACTGGAGCCAGGAGCAGATTTGGTAGCCGAAGACCACCATCCCACACCAGTGTTACACACCTGTACTTCACCAATGCCATTTCTACCCCGGTAAGCGAGGCAAACACCCGCTTTGCTGCTGCCCAGCGCTCTCTCTGGCAGATCTCTTGTTCCTTAGACCCCTGACCACTACCATCTGCTCGTGTTTGAAACACCTGCACTGTAGCACCTAATTCTTCTGCTTCCCATTGCCCTAGGGTAGGGCTGCCAAGCCTCCTCACTGACACTGAGCCTGCCCTCCATCTCTGTGCCAGTTCAATAGCTTTAGTTCGCTCTGACCTGAAAATGAAAACACTCCAACCGATCACGACTTAAGCAAAAGGTCCGTATGTATTATGTCAGTTACAGTTATGCAATGGCCGATATTAGTAAATTCATAGCTAATTTTAAATTAAAACTCTGAAAAAAACAGCAACAAACAGTTCCATGGCACGTACCATTCTTACCATGGGGATAATGCTTACCCTTTGTCCAAAGGGACAGTGGAAACAAGTATAAATATAGAAACTGTCTCAAAACTGCAAATCTAAGCCTATGTTAATGCTCTAACCTGTCAATGACTTCCACTAAAATTATTCAGATCCAAACATAAGCAATGATTTAGGACATCAATTTATAACGTAATGCTGGTGACCCTGTACCAGTCAGGCTGGATTGGTTTCTGTCCACAAAGCAAACTACAGAGGGGCAATATTTTATCACTAGTCTTGCAAGAGCATTTAGTATGCAAATACGTTTTTTTAAAGATATACACACACATTTCCCCAAATTCAACTGTGGCTGAGTATTCCCCTTCTAGTTTTCAATAATTTTTAAACAAATTAGATACCAAGCCCTTTCTGTTTGGATGCTTTGTTTTCCCAGCCTGAATGAGTCTACAAATATTTTCTTAATTATACAAGGCCAATGTTTCACTTTGCAAACATTGAAGATGAAGGAACACTTGAAGCTTCAGCACCAGAAGGAAAACAAGGAAGAGTGCAGAGGGTAGCTCCATTCGGAACCACAGAGCTATAACAATTATTGTTCCAGTTTGATACAAGTAACTCATAAAGATTGTTATTCTAAGCAGTCCCATTGTTCCTGACAACCAAAGTGATTCTTAGGTGAGAACAGACCTTCAAGACCCTTGAGCTGATACAGTTTGTAATCCTGCAGAACAGCAACACAAACCAGTTCCCCATAAGCACTGGAGAGATAAGAATACTTGTAATCTCTTGCAAAATGTCATCTCAGTTCATTCAAAACTTCACCTACTTCCTTAGAAAAAGGAGTCTATCATTCTTGGAGTTTGTTCCTGTCTTTTTTTGTTGTTGTTGCTGGGGTACTGAGTTCTTGACCTAAGGTTTTATTTATGTGTTAGGCCAAATGAGGGTAAGGAGAGAAGAGAAGCACCGCAATATTAGCAGATTAATTAATATTACATGTGATGACACTGATTATTTTCCCTGTTTGTCCCCCATCTCTCCCTACTGTTCTCATTTTGCTGCCTTTTTCAATTTTTCCAGAGTGCTGTCAACAGAGTTGTGAAAGTTCCTTTGTGAGAACAACATTGCTGATTTCCTCTAAGTCTTTGCTTCCATAGGAAGCAGATACCTGGCAGATTTGCAATGGAATGCTAAATCAACTATGGAAGTTCTGCACTGCTGTCTGTTTCTGAGAAAGTCGCAGAAGTTCTTCTCTAATTGCTTTGATAAGAGAGGCTGATGAGTGGCCTGGCTGGAGGTCCTCAGTGGAACTGGTGGTGTAGCAAAGGCCCTGGCCCTGAAGGCTGTTGTGTGGAAGCTGAGCAGGAGGTGCCGAGGGCTGCCTGGCTGAAGTCCTCGGCATCTGGAATACTGGTGAGGAGGAATATTCTTGGTGTCCATGCATATGCGTCTGGAAAAAGGGAGAAAGCATTATTGTACTTTCTGAATAAACATGATTATCCCAGAAAAGACAAGAAAGCAAAAAAAGGCAAGGAACAGGGGGGAAAGCAACATGGAGATGCTTCTATTTGCTGCAACGGTTCTTCTGTTACATGAATGAGTAATATCTCTTATGGAGCACAAAACAACAAGTGTACACAACACTGTTGGACTGCCTCAAGAGATTTTCAAAAGCTTTGACCCCCTTTCCAATCTACATTATGTTTAGGCACTGAAATGGAAGGAGGTGGGGAGAAACCCCACAGGACTGGAAATCAACAGAATTGGCTTCTCTTTCCATCCACCTCCATCAACTTCCTAAAAGACAGCAGGCAAATCGCTTCTTTCCCGGCTGTCGTTTCTCCATACTGTATATAAGCAGAGATACTACTACTTCCACCTTCTCTTTCTCTGCCTGCTTTGCCTGTTCAGACTCTACACTTGTGAGGACCCTGTGACTGACCAGTGCCTGGGAAAACATGGTCAACAGAAGAAGAAGCAGAAGAAAACTACTCAGATTTGAAAGATTAGATTTTTCCATACTCAATATCTGAGAAACACTGTCCTAGCTAAGGGACAATCATTGTTTCAGGGCAGAAAGGGGTTAATTCCGCCTTTGTTCAGTAACATACATTTTCTAACAAAACAAGAGAGACAGAGAACAGAAGCCCGAGTTTATGGCTTGTCTTTCTGCAAGACAATCTGCTTACACTAAAACAAAGCATGGATTTACAGTACACTGGGTGACTGCACCAACTCCCAGTATGGACACAAACAAGGTACATTTTGAAAATCTAGATTCCAGCTGACAACCCTGAAGCAAGTGTTTCCTCTTGCATCGTATTGCTGAAGGCTGAGAGACAGCCTGAAGGAAACACCAGACACAGAGGACTCGAACGCACAAGTGGGAGCAAAGCAACGTAATCCCCTTGCAGGGGGAGCGGCAGATTCAGACCACAGCCATCACAAGTCAGTGAGCACTACCTTTCTCTGGGGACAAGCCTTAAGGAGTAGCAGAGAGAGCAGCCTGATGGGGGAAGAAAGGACAGCAAGGTCAGCTAGAAGAGGATTTGAGAGCAAGGGGGAGGGGAATGAAGACATTACAAAGCAGAGCCTGGGAAGGATATAGGGGACCTAGAGCGACAGCGGCGGCAGTGTGCGGGAACACAGAAATGCACAGGAGCAAATTCCTTAACACCTCTCATAACACAAATGAATAAAATTTAAGCCATTTTGTATAAAGCAGAACTAATAATAGATTCTGAGTCTCTTGCGCAGCTCACATACAGCACTCCTCCTTTACACAGTTAATTCTGGGAGACAGATTAAGGAGAAAAGAGGCTTTAATAGAAGAATGATAGGTAAAGGTTTTCCAAGTAACATCCTGTCTTATTTCTTTTAAAAGAGAGGTGATTTCAGTATGAGAAAGGAATTAATGGGTCTCTTAGTTGTTCAGAATTACTCATTTGGCAGTGAAACCTGAAACTAATTCCTATATGCAGCCTAGAGTTGGCAAACCTGACAAGTACTCTGTGGGTTTATAGAGAAGAGATGACATAAAAAAAATATTAAAAGGAAACACTCCTTGATACATGAGTCTTAACAGCAATCTAAATTATGTTCAGGTTACTTTCACATCAAAATGCACTAAGTGATTCAGCTCCTGTCTCACACTGCACTGAGTTACCACCACAAGAATTGTTTCTTAAGGGAAGTTAGGAAGAACATCTGATGACCACAATGGCTGTTTTTCACATTAAGTTTATCAAGGTTTTCTTAAATATCTCAGAAAAAGAAAAGGGTGTGTTTCTGTGATTTTACATACAGCATCAGAATGAAACAGGCCTGTAAAATTTCAATACCACATTGGTTTAGAAACCTAACCTCTACTAACCTACATCAGCAAAATAAGAGCAAAAAGGCTGAAATAATTTTTGCTGTTCTTTATAAAAACTTCTTTACTAACAGAAACACACAAAGATATATTATATAACATTATATATGCAAAAATATATCATTTCATATAATATCTACAAATTTTATATTTTTATCTAGAAACTTCTGGATAATTAACAGCAGTACAAAACAATTGACAAAAAATTCTTTATTGAATCTTCCTTCTTAAGGAATGAAGATTTATGAGATGACATTGTAAATTTGTTTATCTCCCTTTAATAACTGTTGAACACTGGCCAATTTCAACTGAACTGGATGTATAAATATATACACAGACATACATGTGTGTATGTGTATGTATGAACAGATACATAAAATTCAAAACCAGGCAGCTAATTTGACATAACCTGGTTTGTTATAACCTTATTTGCTATCACTGAATCTGCTTCTGAGTGAAAAAAAGGTCAAGTTAGGCTGTGCTCTGCTGGATCTCTTAGCCAGCACATATCTCACAGGGCTATCTTGGGGACATGAGAGACAACTAAGTTTGGTGAGATTTTTTAGAGACACTAGAGTGGGCAGCTGAGCAGAAAAATAGAGTGAAAGGGAGGAGTATCTTTGGGGAAACACTGGAAACCTGGAGAAGACTTGGGAGAACAGTGGAAAGCTATAGGGGACTGTAGATGGGTAAGAGGTGATTCCAGGTGGTGGAGGGAGGCGGAGATATGCAAGACACTGAACCCATCTGTAAGAAGCCAGGCTTTGTTTGTGCTGCTGCTCAAAGGAGCACTTGCTCAGGACTGTATCTTGTGTCAGCTAAGGAAATGCTGTCCATCTCCTGGTTTCCCTGGGCCTTCTGGATGGAGAATTAAGGTGAATTGATGGTACCCTGCATACTGGCTTTGGGTTGGGAGGTACAAGTGAGAGGTCATATTCCAGCAGAAAATCAGGACTTCAGGAATAAATGGGTGAGGATACTGTGAGCAAAAGGGCTATTGCAGGAAGACAAATGCACATCCCTCTCCAGTTTGTGTGCAAGAAGAATGCTCTAGATTCTAATCTTCCTAATTGCAGAGTTTAATTTTAGAAACTTGCTCAGAATGAGGGAACAGTAAGACTTTGCAAAGGATCAGTTGAATAGTGCACCATAAGGAACATGACCATCATTAAGTAAAGCCTCATTTCCAAAAGGAGGAAAGACAAATTTAGAGCACTGTCCTAGTGAAAAAAATCGAAACTGTGAAGGTAATTATTTAAGTACAGAAAGCTACGAGACCAAGGCTTTTTTTTTTTTTTTTTTAATGGGAAGAATCCTTTGCAAAAAACCAAAAAAAAAATTGCTCACAGGGAAAGGAAAGTTGAGGCAATAGGTGGGCTCTCCTACAACTGGATGACACCATGCTCAGGTAAGTTTTAGTTCATGGTCTCCTCCTTTTTCCTTTTTTTAAAGTAACAAACTGAAAAAAAAATCACATTGCAGTAACATATCAACTGCAGCAACCAGTGAGCAAAACGTTCTGTCAGAGCCAAGGAAATCTTTAAACTGAGATGAACGAAAAGACAACCTGAACAGGAACACGCCCACAGATCTAGAAAAGCCATTTTCAGAAAAGAGAGACAAATGTAAAGAAAGGTAAACAAATGGGAACCCAGAGGTGTCTCTGAAAATGAAACAGGAGACAGTTAAGATCTGTCATGCAAGTGCTCTTTTCTGTGTAAACTGAAGTTATGATCTTGCATTCAAATACCACAGTTTCAAGTGCAGAAAGCACATTAAATTAGGGAAATAGATCTTTTGGCTTTGACAGTTAAAGTTTTTGAATAGTATCAAATAGTGCACCCAGTTCTCAAAAACTTTATGCTGCTCCTCTTGAGTTCATTTGGAGTGGAGGCAGCTCAAATTCACCAAAATCTCAAAATAAGCCCATCCTGCTGCATTTCCTGTCTGCAAAGCTACGTCAAGATCATGCAATACTGCAAAGCAACTTCAAGTAGTGTGAATACACACTGTCCTAAGTATGCAAAAGGAGGAGATCCTGCCTTCTTTCCTCAAGGAAGAACCTGCAAAAAGATAGTTTAAACTAAGAAGCAAAAGAAGCAGCATAAAGCTGTCACTCTCGAGAGTACTGCAATAAACCTGTCACAGGTCAGTCTGCCCCAGGATGCAAGAACACCAAAGAGGGAGACTGGTAGAAGGCAAGTGTCTCTCTCCTGGCAAGGCCATATACTATCTTCAACCTCACACAGCTGATTGAATCAGAAATGTCAACCTCTAGAAGCACCACTGCCAAGAACATGAAATCACCATGGCTGCCTGGGCAACACTGGTAAACGAGTATGTGTTCATTTACCACATCCTGCTGACTTAGGCCAGGACAGTAACTTGTTTAGAAACACCTCTAATGTTATGTGCAAGTATGTACCTTTTTCTGCTGCCCTGACTCCTGCTGTTAGCACTGATACAGAAGATAAAAGAACTTTATGCATACAAAGTAGGATGGTAGCCTAGGACAATTTAATTCAATGTTTTCTAATGACAATGATCTCAAAATACAGAGGCATATTTCAAAGAAGGAATGGAAAGCAGTATCCACCTCTGCTGGAGCTCAGAAGCAGAACTGGATGAACTGCAATTAATGGGTGAAGGCCTCAAGTGAGGAAAAAAAAAAAGGTTAGGGTAAAATGAGAAAAGCATTTAGAGAAGCAAAGGTGAAAGAACAGCAAGCAGAAGTCAGAAGAGCTAACAAGGGTTCGAAGAGCAAAGCAAAGAATGTCAGAGAAGCAACTAAAAGTATTCCGGGGGGGGAAAAGTTCCAAACAGTAATGCAAGAAAAAAATACCCAAACATATCACTACTTTGGAAACTATGCAAATGTGTAACACAGTACTCACTGCATCTCGCCTAGCACATTCATCCTCTCCACGGTACTGGGGCCACCCTGGCCCCCCCGGCTGGCCATGCCCTGCTCTGCCTGAGGGGATCTCCACTGGTTGACCTCCGATCCTGCTAGCAATTCCCACCTGAGTGAGGTGCTGTATCTGAGAACCTTAAAAGCAAATATTGTTTTTTTTTCATCTTTATACACAGTCAAGTTTGCAGGGCAGACATATGATAACATAAAACTTTGTTGGAAGCAGGAGACAAGAAGAAAACCAAGCTCTGTTTCTGTGCAATTAATTAAAATCAGCAGAAAGAAGGCTGTCAGTGTGGAATAAAGACAGAAAAGTTATGTGCATTTTGTGCCGTTCATGTGAGTGTGCTGCATTTCATAGCACTGCACTGAAAGACGAGGTTGAGATACATGCATCTCTGACACGGACTACTCTTCATTCCAAAACCATGCCAGCCCTTTCCAAACAGCGCTTACTGAAAGCTCTGGCAATGCCTTCATGTCAATTACTCAGCAGCAAAGAGAAGCCATTTGCTCCTGTGGCACACCTTATCTGCATCACACTGGCAAGACCCTAACTCCGCAGACTGCCTCCTGTTCCATGGCTCTGAAGAATAAAATACACGGCTACGTAAGAGTGTGCTTCTCTCAGCTTCGCTTTGTGGTTAAATATTAAACTGATGCTGTCCTTAACTAACGAGAAGGTCAGAACACACTGTATCTCCTTCCAGCCTGAAAGCCAACCTCCTCCTTTCTCCTTTTCCTTCCCTTCCCTCCCTCCTGCTGCTTTCAAACCATATGCAAGGATAGCTGCCACCATTAATTTCAAGAGACATGTAACAACATGCCAGCTTTCCTTCTTCATGAATTTCCTCCCACAGGGAAATGTCATTTATAGTTTTATTCTTAAAATTACTAGAATAGTATTTTATTATTCACTAGAAATGAAAAACGTTTAACCCAGAGATACATAAAACTGTGTGTATGTACAAAAGGGGAGGAAAAGACAAAAACAACAGCGTGATTTATGTGATGGACAGTTAGATCACTTTCCTATTTTCCTCTCAAAATCCCCCAATATTTGAGAAGTTTGATATTTACACATAACTGTGCTGAGGAACAGAAACTAAATATATGAAATACCTCCAAACTTTAAAGCAGAATACATACGAACATTTAGACAATAGTGTGAATCAGAGAATAAAATAACCATCATTAAGCTGTACAAGTTGCTACATTCCTACTATTCTCATTCATTTAACATTTACAGGGAGATGAGAGCAACTATCAAAACCAGGCTTCTGACATAAGTATATGATCACATTTCCAGTCTTTTTCGAGGAAGAAAATATTTATCTGGGAGAAAATGAACTGTGACATTTGCATAGCAATACAATAATTTACTCTTGGAAGTGTTTGCTGCTTAACTGCTGCGTGACATTAGCGTCTTATTCATGATAGCATTGGTAACTGCTATGGAAATTATCTCAACCAAATCAGGGAAGGTGATTTTATGTGGGACAGTAGCAATAGGTAATACAATCTAAAACTAAATAATATTAATGCATACAAGTCTACAAAGAGAAATGAGAAACACAGATGTAGAAAAGTATTAAAAATTTTTGCTATTTAGCATGCTGATTTGGGATGCATCAATTAGTTCATTTAGCACTAAGGAAGAAGGACTTTGAAATGGAAAGTTAGCATACGTCGTACGCTCTAAAACAAGTAATTTTCCATTCTCAGAGAATGGGATTTTGTGAAAATATGCTTTGTGCTAACCAGTGCTTGTAAGATACTAAAAAAGAGCAAAGCACTTCCTTTTATCTACAAGGTCCTGTGAAAGTAAAGTTAACCTCACTTTGTGATCATTTTTTTTGGGCAATGGGGACAAGGACCACATATCACATGTAGCAGCTGAAGGAGAATGACGTCTTAATGGTGACCTTGGTGCAAGAGATACAGAAAAGGATCAGTTATTTTACTGCATATTCAACTTAAGTGAGGTGTACCTGCAGTGCTTCCAACTGGTCGTGGCCGTGCCACTGATGGCATTTCCTCCGAGTATATCCCTCTGGAGGAATACTGAACCTCAGGGGGCAGCTGCTCTCCGTGCATTAACTCTGCAGGCTGAAGAAAACCTGGCCCAAAGTTCTGCCTGTGGAAAAGGACTCAAGATTAAAATAAGTGAAATCCCTAATTAGAAACAATACCTCGTACAGCAATTCTTTATGTCTTTTAATGTAATTGTAACCTTCAATGTTGAGGAGAATATTTACATCTGAAGAATATATTTTAACAAAATTTTACATGAGTGTTTTTCATATGTTTCAGTCTCCTGAGTGCAGAGAAAAAAGTCCACAGATCTTGAGATCTCATTTTTCCCCTTCGGGGAAAAAAGTATCTTCAAATAAAAAAAAAAAAAAAAAAAAGAAAAGTAAGACTTCAGCAGCAATGTAGCTGCGTACCTCAGCAACAAAGCAGACTCTGCTCAAAGAGTTTCTGGGCACACGCTTTTGGTTTAAACCAAAATATACAAACTGCATTACATGTGTATTACGTGAACAACTATTACTTCATGAAGCATTCTGATAATTTTTCAGGAAGCTTTCAAAACTGTGCTCTTTAAGATTCACAAAACAACTCAAAGCTGTCATTAGCACATACGAAGAAACGCAACGTATACTGAAATGAATGTTTCCTATCAATCAGGCTGGTGCTGGCAGTCACAGCTATGTATTTGCTAAAAAGAGTTAACAACAGAAACTTTAATCCATCTAACTTCACTAACTGTGTGAGTGTAAATGAAGCAAAGTGAGACAAACATCCAAACTCAGGCACATGGAACTACACAAAGTGAGGGCTAGGGATGAGTTTTACATGCCTTTTAACACAATGGCATCTGAGCCCTCCTAGGCTATGGACTGCAATGTAACCTCTTCCTCAAGATCTCAATTTCACACCCTTTGTTTTACCGCAAAATCCTGCGACTGCATCTAATGCAGACTATTCTTGATTTGTGCTTTATTTGGAAAACTACCCACCTTCATACGACAGCCAGATAGCAAAGAAAGCTGACATAATAAATTGCCTAATAAAGCACAAAGAAGTAATTGTAAATAAAAGTACCAGCTATTTGGCTTACAGCGTTACTAGATGGAGGAGGTTTAAGGGCTTCAAGCTGTAACAATCCCATAGTGGAAGTGCTAGAATTTCCCCAGCTCCCTCACATACAGTTCCCCCCTGTCCACTCAGCAGATCCAGAGGAAACCATTTCCAACCGCACAAGCTAGTTAAAATAAATGCTTCAATGGGTAGGTAATGTTTAACAATATCACTTCTGTTATGTTAATCACTGTAATCAGTAAAGGATGTGATCATCTGGTCCTTTATGCCTGCAGTGCTGAGCTGGAATTTTGAAGCTGATGAATTACTACAATTTTTTTATGTTGTCCAAAGAAAATATTTTCTCAACATTGCTGCAAATGGATTCTTTTCGTGCCAGTTTTTCAGAGGACAGGAAGTAAATTCTTTATTGCTGATGTGTTTGCACATAATAGGTAGATATAATAGGTATAATAGGTAGATATAGCTTCTCTTTAAAGTCAAAGATCAACGTAAGAGTATAAAACCAGGATACAGCTCCGCATCTGCATCATACAGGCTTTCTAGTGCTCCTTCCTATGTGCAGAATGAAACTCAGCTTTAGATTTTTGCACATCCAAAAAAACCCCAAAATTATCTCCAGTCATTTGAGTCGTGAGATACTGCTCCAAAAATCAATTTTACACCACTAATCCACTATAGCTAAATATCTCTATCTCTGTTGCATGATGCAATATCCATTTTCTGGCAAAAGCTGTTTATTGTGCCTTTCTGTCTGCCTAGCTGTTACGTGACCTAGGTATTTTACATTTAATTTTTTCCCCAGGTTGGTTCCACCCCATTAAAGATGCTGATTGTGTTATTACAGAGAAGAGAACAGTATGCTCACCCAACTATTATTCCATGCATTGGATATTTAAGCCAATGGACTATGACATTGATACATGCCACCTAATCACACTGACCTCAGGTTATTTCTCCTTCCTCTAACTGGTGCACTGCTTCTATCAATTTGTTTATGACTTATCTTCAGATTTTGAGAATAACTCCCACTGTACAACCATGACAACTCCTCCTCGTTTTCTATTGACCAAGCTTTAGGAAACTTTCTATTTTAAAGAAAACTTAGAGGAATTTTTTCTGTTAAGATCAATGATTTTGCAGGTTGTTAACTTAATCTGTCGGCACTGGCAAAGCCAGCATTTAAACTTTTAATCATGTTGCCATTAACTTGTGATTTACATAAATTCAGACTGCCTATGCCAAAGAACGATAAACTTTTGAACAAAAAATATGTTGCGTAGACACTATCTTGCTCAGGTGTATTAACATGGATTACAGCACTTTCATGATTAATTTATCACATTTTCCCTGAATATGTAACAGGCCAGCAAAGACAAAATCTCCTCAATAACAAACAACTGGTTATGCTTTGCACTGGCAGTCTCAAAGCTCATAATCTTCAAGGTAACCTAAATTACAAAGAGTACACCACATGTCATTCCGTGTGCCATTTCATGTACGCTCCACTCACACTGAAACTGTCACCTCCAGCCACGAACTAAGCAAGATGCTTAGAAACTCCTCCTTTTCTACTTGGTATTTTCAAAGTCAGGTTGCAGAACAATAAATAAAGGAAAGTTCTTCATGGCCATTTTACCATCAAGTTGCCAAGGCAGTGAAGACTTCAAGGGAAGTGAGATGAATAACATGAATAGCAGTGGGATTTCATCTCATATGGTGAACTCTAGGAAGGTAATGAGAGAGCAGCACAAGGCCACCATTTCACCAGCCTGGCTGCAGCAGCTTGGAGAGGCTGAGACAAGTCTGACCACAGTGAGCACCATGACTCAAGAGTCCAACTTCACATGTGGTTAAAACACATGAACCAAATATGAAATTAACAGTCACCTGGACATCCGTTTTCTCCCCTTTACACAATTCCCCCACAGCAAGGGCAGGAGAAGATGGAAAATTTGTTCTTCCCCTGATTTTATAATAATAGGGCTGCAAGGCAGACTTTCTCTGTGAGGGTCACTGTGCTCTGTCATTTGTTCTTAACTCAGTTAAAAATAGAATGAATCTGTTAGTCATATGAAAGCTGTTGTGAGTGAGTGCTGCCCTGAGGATACAGAAACAAGATGAAAGCAAGAGTATTGGGAGAATTACATGCATCTGAGTAATGTTTCAGGCTCTCCAAAAGCTCAGACTCAGTGGTTTACTGAATATTTGGAAGGATATCTCTATAGCTGAGGGGCTAGAAACATATTTCTTTTAAACAGAGGCTTGGACTCCATACAGCATGCGTATGTCATTTATGCTACATAAATAAATTTCAGACTGGATCTGGACTCCTGTTACTTCTCATTTACACAGTACTTTGCATAATAATATACCAGTGCCAATAAGAAATCTGGAGCCATTGCAAGGAAAATAATAAATGATAATTTTATCAGAAAAAAGCTACCTTGGTAGGAGACCTGGTGCTGTTGGCGGAGTCATTCCAAATTCCATGTATCTCTGTCAGAAGAATGAAAAGAAGTACCAAATTAAAATCAAAATGCATATCCTGGGAAGTCCATGGTCAGCCTTTTAAGTGATGAATGGCAGAGATCACTAAGCCTGTATGTATGACTTGATGGCAGCCATAAGAACTTAAGTTTTACAAACAAAGGAGCACAAGATCTGGGAATTGCTGCTACAGCAGGCTAGAGTCTCTTCTGTGTGATCAGAGTCTTAACTTAAAAACCTTTCAGAAATACTTCTGCTCACTTGCGAAGATCAAGAGCTGCTCCAATGTCTACTTAGCTAAAAACCAAGCTTTGCATTTGGAAATCTCTTTCGAACTCAAGCAGCATCAGACTGTAGCAGAGAGACCACAGGGCCCAGACTCAACAGAATTTGAGATGACCTACAAGATTATCCACATGACTCAGTGCTCCACTGAAAGCCAAAAGTCCTACATAGAAATACTGCTTCCCTATCCCTCACTTCCTGAAAGCATTTGGACATCCTGCTGAAAATATGACCTATGCTAAATACATTCTTTTTTTCATTGTCAAAATAGAAACTACCACACATATTTTCAAAAAAATAAAGTCTTACTCTCGGACACAGCAAGACTGACCTGTGAAAGATCCTAACTGAGAAGAACTGAAGTTATCCTAAAGGAGAACTACTATCTTCTCTTATGGTTGAGATAGGAAAAGAAACCAAACACCTTAGAAAGCAAGTTCACCATCTTGTGACAGACATTTCTGAATTCTCCTTTTTCCAGAATGTTCCACACTTGTGATAAGGACACAACAACAGTGGCCGTGGCTCAACTGGTGCCAACTCCCTGCCCAGAGATGCCTTTTAAACTGCATCACAAATGTGCTGTGTACTGCCCGAGCTGGCCCGTGAGGTGCTGCCCGCCGGGCGCAGGGGGCTGCCCTCCCTGCCCAGCGCTGTTTACCGGCTGTCCCGTGGACACCCCGGGCGCAGCGACGGCCGTGGAGTTGGCTGCCTGGCTGCTGGGAGCCACCAGCGCGAAGGCGTCGTCCAGCAGCGAGTGCATGGTCTGCCGAGCCTCCTCGATGGACGGCTGCGGGGGCACGTACTGCGACACCGGGTGCGAGGGCAAGCCGGGGAACTTCCCCAGATCCGCTGAGGACGATGTCTGTGGTTCGGGAGGCAAGTCTGGATCAGACTGGAGGAAACAGAAAGAAGGTGAAGGGCAGCCACAGAGAAGATCTGACCAGCTTCCACGCCCCTGCGGGCCTTCGGGCTGAGCAACGCTGTCTTGGCCAGAACCACAGCACCTGCCCTTACCCTCCCCACTTCTGCATGCACATACAGAACACCAGCAGTTCAAATACATCATTCAGTGTGATCTGAAGGACTCTGATCTCAGGTAAGGCAGCAGAGCTCTGTGCAGGAGTTACTCGGCTATAACAGAAATCTTGGGGTTTGCAAGCACGTAGTGAACTCATGCAGAGAGCATTTCTCCACCCAGAAAAAGACAATCATCTCCATCTATATCTTTGACTTCTTTGCAGCTTTTGCAATTCTAAGAAATGAATTCAGTCTTTAGTTTATAACTGACCACATCAGCAGTAACATTAAACAATTATACCTCCTAGAAAAACGCACAAAGGAAGCTGTTAAGGAACTAAGTGGTTACCTGCATGGAACTTGAACTTGGGTGCATCACCTGAATGGGATTCATGTAAGTGCTTCATTGCAGCAATACCTTAGGCATGCATCATAATTACTACCTGGGATCTTACCACATGGGCTTATTGTTCATCAGTGAGAGGAAATTAGAAGAGCTTTACAACAGCAGACTTATTATCAGAGCTCATTCTTACCACTGCATGCAGACTGCAAAATCAGTCGTCAAGAGGCACAAGCCTCTACTTTATTAAGAACTTAGCATTCTGAGCAGTCTCACTGCAGATGCCAAAGGGGCTGAGCCTGCTGTGTGCCATGTCTTAATTAAACAGCTTCAGATGATAATTCATTCTACTGCAGCATGACATTAAAACCATCACACTCATGTTTGAAGGCAAAGGGAAACTGCAGAAACCGACATTAGAGTCACCTGACCACATATGCAGCTAACAGTGAAATTCTTAATATTACTAAACCATCTTTAAAGATGAGAACTGTCCAGGGGCTTCCAACATTAGCATCTGGCTTCATGAAATCTACTTAAAAGTGGTTAAAGATGCCTAAATACTGTTTGTGACATGGACATGATTGAACAGAAATATTCTCCAGTGTCTTTTTTCAGATGTGAAACAAAATTAATTTTCAAGACATTGCACTAGAATTGTTTCAAATTACTGTAGTACAAAGACGTGTTTCTCTTCCATTAATAATTAATTCCCACATTTGAAAGATGAGAAAATTTCTCAAAAAAAGAACAGAGTCTTCCGCTCTGTAAGAGCAAAGGATGAAATTTTCTGTAACACATGAATATATAACATCCAGCAAATTGGACTAGAGTGAAACTATGTTCAAGATATTGCGGAACATGCGAAGCACACTTTCACGTGCATAACACAGTGGCATTAATGAAAACAAGGCTTTGGTTCTTGGCCTCTGTAATATCAAGGAATACTTGGCAGAATTTTACTGCTTAATAATGACAGACTGTCAATGAAATTGTTATTTCACTTTGATTTACATGCTAACTACACGACTGAAACTAACCATATCATATAGGCCATAAACAGAAGGCAAAAAACCTCCCGGTGTCACAACCATCACCATTATCAGAACATTCCTGCCATTCAAGAGACATACATACAATATATGCAGAATTATTGACTCCTGGAGGCCTTTTGTATGTCCCGTCGCTGTCAGTTGTGATTAACCTGTCCTTTTCGGCATCAATCGGACTCCCATTTATCTGATGGCGACGGCGCTGCTTCGGAGAACGTTTTGCACGAGAACTTAGCAGGAAGAAAGCAGAGAGAAAGAAAGACAAAGGTAATCACATTTATTTCTGAAATTTTTCTTCTCATCCCACTCAAGGTTGAACTCCTCTGCCCATTTCCTCCAAGGCACTCTTGCCTCAGCCCCGTTTCTCTTCCCTTTCCCAGTTTTTCATGCCAGTCCCATTACGTAGCTCCAATCTCTTTCCACAAGCTTCTCCTAATAAAGGTCTCATTGGCAACTCTCCAAAACATTCTGTTCATCCCTTAAATTCTCTCCAGAGGCACCTCCCTCCTATATTTATTTGTCAAAGTTGCCTGTGTTCCAGCCCCCCAGCCCAAGGTGTGACACATCTGTGGCCGGAGAGCAGACCATGCTGCCACCAAGCCTTTGTGCTTGGTACAGAGAGGGTTTAACTGCCAGCAAACCAGCTGAGGAACCCACAGGGCTGGAGAAAAGCTACTTTTTATCAGTGCAGAAGCACTCAAAGGCCACCAGTGCTCCAGGAACAAAGTGCTGGTATCCATAAGCCTGAAACAGAACCCAGGGAAAACCTTCTCTGAAAATACATGGCCAGGAAGGCAGATCTTTGAGGCTGACAGATGTGCCTCATAACCTTTTATGTATTCCCTCTGGGTAATCTCACTGATTTGTGAATTCGCCTTTAACATTCAGAATCTTCATGCTTTTTAGGTTATACAAGGTTTTCCTTATTCTGCATATTTCCACTCCCCCACCCCCTCCTTTATAAAAATATTATTACTTGCTGGTTATATTACTTGCATATATATTACTTGCAAGTTTCTTTTTTAGTGCTGATATTGCAATTTTGATCCCTCTACACCACACAAGAATTATTCAAACAAATGGCAGAGCAAATACTAAATTGTTTTAAAACTGTTTTCATACATTTGGGCTTATTTATCAAGAAATCACTGCTGCGAACTTGTAAAAAAATAATTTGAAAACAAAACATAGTGGCATATACTGAAATAAATAAAACTGTTTAGAACAACCCAATCCTTTTCATCTATATAACTCAAATTCCACTAGTGATGAAAATGATTTTAAGCTCTGACAGTTAAGAAGTACAGTTTTGATGTACTTTGGGCGCTGACTCCAAAAGAAAATTGTTCGTTCCATCTTTGAAATCCCTACCTCTTCCTGGGCTCTATGAAGACAGTAGGCACACTGCCTCCAGGGTCCAAGATCTTGTCAATCTGCATCTGTGCCTTGCGATATATTCTGTGCTGTTCTTTGGAGTCAACCACCACCACATCATCCACCACTGGAAATTCATAGTGCCCTTTACGCTTGGCGCGGAGGCGAATCTTATTGCGGTGATGCTCGATCTCGGATTTGTGCCTCAGGGCTGTTTGTATCTTAAAGAAGGAAGGAGAAGAAAAAAAAAAAAAAAGGAATATTTTTTCAGTTGTATATTTTGCAAACCGGATTTTGCTGCTCTTCTGCAAACCTCTCCTCTCCACCTCTCTGCCTGCTCCTGCCTACCTCCTCCCCCAAATCTCTGAAGGACTAAAATAAGTCACACAATTTACAAACACACTTTCCTTCCTGGGTATTTTGCAGTCTCCCCATTGTCTCCCCAGGTAGATACACTATTATACACAACACGATTGCCAGCACAGCAGGTGCAATTAGAGGGAAGCGACCGTTTGTTAGTGAAAGGCAGGAGATACACAAAAAACTCCCGCTGTCTGCCAGAAGTAACCCTGCTCTGAAAAAAATAAGACTAACCAGTCTGTAGTTAGCTATGCCAGGCAAACAGATATATAATTGATCAACAGTGTTAAAATCTGTCACCCTTTCCTTTTCATCACACAAGAAGGAAGAACTTGAAGAGCCAACTGAGCTCATAACTCAGTGCCTCTGGTGTTCATGAGAGGCTGCCATAACCCACGCAGGAACCCAGCAGCAACACAACGGGCCCAGATCCCCAGATGAACGTGACACTCTCAGCTCCACATCTTCTTGGAGGCTGAGTTTTCATGCCTCTCTCCTACCTTTTTTCAAATCTCAGGGAGGGCATCTCATTATCTGGGTAAAGCTATTCTAACACCATACTTTGTCAGTCCTGGCCCAACACCCACTGAAATCATTCTTATCACTGGCAAAGACTTGAGCACCGGATTAGGGAGCAACAACTGCTCTGCCTGTGCTGGACTAGTTCTGGAACACAACTGCACCAACAGATTAAGAACCAAATAAAAACTGATTTTTGTGTATTCTCGCATGAAAATTTAAAAAAAAAAAAGCCTATATAGGACACAAATCAGACTTGCTCTTTATGTTTATAGTTAGAATCATGTGTCTTCTGCCCATTGCTCTTTATGTTCATATTTAGAATCATGCCTTCTGCCCATATAGACAGATTTCTCTTTTGTGGCTCCTCTTGCTTCTACATCCTAGATATATGTATTTGCCTCTCTTCAGTAAGGTACTGAGAAATACAGAATCTTAAAAAAGTTCAGTTACAGGTTTGAGTAATCTTCCACTCTGAATTACGAAAAGATGTCATCTTACACCCAGTACAAAACCAGGATGCAGGTACGTGGTACTGTCAGGCAGTGTATGATGTGGTTTTACAGAGCATCACCCTCCCCATGCCCCAGGCATGCTCATATTCTGCTTATAGTTATGTGACCCTCAGAGAAAGCAGAAAATTCTGTATGTTTACTGCCAGGTAAACACATTAGAAGTTGAAAGCAATGAATTGGGCTGCAAATTCATACCCCAGAATGTTTTGAGATAATTTCTTTGTATAACCAACACTGAGTTCCAAAAAGTAAAGGAATAGCATAGAAGAAAAAGCAAGGTGGGCCACATGTTCCAATTCTCATACATTAATTGGCAAAACTCTCGTTAAGTCACATCCTGCTGACTAGCAAAAGGATGCTAACACAAGGTATCCTGACCATCAAATTTGCTCCTCTCCCAGAGTTTTAATTTTGGTTTAAGGATCTCTTAAAAAACAGGTCAGATAATTTCTCTGGATGGAAAAAGGGTTATTCCTGTAACTTGTCACGATTTAACTCCTCAGGAACTTACAAGGGACTCCTGATAACAAGAAACTGGATACTTTCCATTTCCCTCTTCGCTAGGCATACAGCCCTCCAAAAACATTCAAAGCACTTTTAAAAATACCTCTTTATTAATTTTGTTGGTCTCTGCTACCCGATCAGAGAGCACTGAGTTCTGAACCGGAGGTGCTGCCATGGGTTGCATGGCAATCAGCTGGATCTTGCTCGGGACCCGTCTGCTGGCATCTGAGGAACGGGACATCCTATCCACATGTTCAAAGATAGAGGCTGAGGAGTGCTGCTCGTTTCCACTGCTGGTCTGAGGAGGTCCTAAATCATTAGAACCAGTACAGAGTGAAGAAGTGCTGCCAGGGTTATCACAGTCAAATGCTAAGCTCTACAGATGCTGTGCTACAAAACTATACCCTGTTTTCCATCTGTGTCTAATTTGCCCTACAGGCCTTCCAGCTGACTCACATTTAGTGTACAACAAGTTTACCCCGTGGTTTGCAAATTATAAACATTTTCCCATTATATGTCCAGAAGGTGAGCTGTCATTCCTTATTTCTGTAAATCAAGCTCTTGGCATTTGCAAACCCCCAAAATCTCAATCTACTTTACTCCATAAAAAGCTGTTTAAATACATTCTGCTAATGATCCCTGTTATCAGTACTTAAGGAGATGCAAATTGCTCAAATGGGGGTTCAAAGAGCAATGAAAGATGTCTCAATGAAAAATGCATTTCTTAAGTGATAGGAGTGATACAGGAACAAACAAAAAAACCCTTAGAAATCCACACAAAACACAAAGAATTACAGACATTTCACTGAATAAAGCTTTAAAAGCAGATTTCTTCTGTGTGACAAGATAAATAGTTCACGTAATAATAAGCAAGCTGCATAAATATTGTCATGATGTAATTCATTGAAGAGGTTAAACCAACTCAAATACAATCAGCAAAAGACATTATGAAAACCAGTACGCATGGAAGTGCAACTCAGGTCCTGCCAACAGTTAATTACTTCAATAGAAATGGGTCATCTCCCTCAAAAGACTTGAAATCTATAGGATCATCCCAGTGTTTTGCAGTTAAGCACAGATTTAATAATTTTTTCCGAGTTAGACCAAATCAGAAACTGTTATGTAGATGAAGCTTGCAAAAGCTATCAAAAACTTGCAAAATAACCTTTTGTCTTATCCACGTGATAAAGCCACAAATTCTCAAACTATGAAATTCTCACACCATGAAATACAAGCAATGAGAGATCAAGACTTGTGACTCTCCTTATGAAGGAACACAACTGTGTGGAGGGATGTAGTCCCTTGCACAGACTTCTACAATAGGGGGATGTGGTTCTCAAGATTCAAATCAGGAAGAAAATCTAACTTGATTCTGATACAGAATCAATTGTTGATCAACATGATCCAACTACAACAGACAAGAAGGGAAATGAAATAGTCACTCCTGTGACATTTTGCAACATGTGCTGGTAATGCAGGATAGGGTGCAGAAGAGGAGTGAATCCTATCTTCTGTAGAACGTCACAGTAGATGAGTTTCTCCTTTGCTTCCCTCTTCTAGCACAACGAGAGAGCAGGACAAGAAAGGAATGGTATGCTTTATCATATTCACAGCACACTACTTTTCGGCTGGAAAGAATCTGGCCACAAGTTAAGCAAAATCCCTATTCATATTTCTCAAACTTGATCAAAGCATTGTCAAACATACACATTTATAAAAGGCATGCATCATTTATAAATGTGATTTTTCTGTGTAAGTGTTCTTAAAAAGAAGGTAAACAGTTCCATTCAAGACCTCTGTGTCCCAAATGTTTTTCAACACACAAAGCCTAAATGAAACATATCTATCTCTCTTCTGTAGCTATTTATATCATCTTGAACATTTGTCATCTTCACAGCCCCATCTTCATGCATTTCTCAGAAGTGTGCAAGCATTGCCTCTCAGAAAGGGGCACAAGATGTATTAAGTAGCTACTGTGAATCCCTCAGAGCAATTGTGTAGTCAATAGAAATCTGAACTTCTGCATCCATCTTTCCTGTACATCAGTCATTTTTTTCCAACCTTTTCACTCTACCAGCCGTTCCCAAGCTCACTGACCTCCAACAGAAAATTTTAAGGTTATTTTCATATTATTTGGATAGTGAGGTCCAATATATTCAATCACACTGAGCATTCACTCTGCATCTTTGTAATTTTATCCACAACTTTCCCTTGTACACATGTAAACAAGTGGTCTCTTAGCTGAAAGGGTTCTTCAACTCATTTTGTGAAACAGAAGTCCTACTGACAAATTTTGGTAAGGCTCTATAGCAACATCACGTAACTCCCTTTTGCAGAAAAGATACACACAAAAAACGCTCATAAGCTGCATCTGACCTTTAAATCCTCTCTGTGTGCACACACTGAATGTGTCTATAAATACAAACCATGATGGAAGTACAGAAAAGCACATAAAGTCAGGAACTGCATAGCACTGCATACATACAACAAAAGGAGACACAGTTTCCAACTCAACACATGAACAAGGTCCTACAGAAGTTTTGACAGAGAGAATAAGCATAGTTTCTCATTTCAAAGTTCTCACATTACATTATTATTCACGTTTAGAAAATCTTCCTTTTAAAGCTATCAGAGCACCACATGCATGACATTTTGATTTCAGACTAATTCGGCTGAGGTTAAAAAACAATGGAGAGGTATTAATATCCCGATACTGGTCAGATCATGTTTAAACAACTAGTCCATATAGGTCACACGCCAGGATCCACTTTCATCACTGCTCCCTGAGTTGAAACTATTAATTAATTGAACTGGAATGTCAGGAAGCTATGATTTCATATGAAAACCAATACAGCTGGAGACAGAGAAAGGCTACTGCTTCCTGCACCCTCAAGAGACACAGAAACCAAGGTGCATAAGGCCTCGTCCAAAGTCAGATAAAGTCAATGGGATACTTCAACTCATCCACTGGTATCTTAATCATGCCAGAGTATGCAATTAGAGATAAATTTCACAGTTTCTTTGTATTCCAGTAGGTGATATCCCTGTGAAGCAGCTGATGACTCATTACACACAACCATGGAGGGCAGCACAGTACAGAAGGATGGACAGAAGGTTGGCTATTATAAGATGATCAGTGCTATCAGAGGACACAGTCCTTATTTTATCACTAGATGTGTTATACATTATCAAAGACAGCCTCAGCTTTCTCCTGCCCTATGGCTGCCATGTCTCAATCCTGGCAGAGAATATACTAGTTCACAACAAAATATTTGTGCTTCTTTGCAGGTACCTCGTGTTTTTCTTGGGCTTCTAGTAAAGACATTAATTCTAACATTATCTCCAACTTATTTATACAAAGCTGGTTTCAGGACCAACAGCTGCCTTAGTTTTGCTTCTTTCACAGTGATGTTTCCCTCAATAATTTGAAAGAATTGGGTGGAAAAAATTAGAAAAATGTGCTGGATTACTATAATTTGTGTTACTGAGACTTTTTTTGTACTTCAATAGCTCAAAAGCAATTTTATTTTCTTAGACTCAGAAGACAAACTCTTCCATCCTTAAGACATAATTGCAGTTACCCCAACACCTCTATTCATATTTCTACTCAACTACCAGCTCTGGTTACTTACCAACTCTGTTTGCTCCTGACAACACAAAGGAAAAAGAAGAGACAACACAGTAATTATGACAAGTAATTTAGCTAGAATGGCAACTGGAAAAAAACCACAGCAGTAAGATGATTCCATTTACTTTTGAATGAAATGCATGAACTTGGATCAAACTGCCAAATCTCAGCTGCACAAAAAGGGAACTGAATCTCCCATTTAGTAGAGAGCTCTCTGCAGACAGTGCCTCCAATTCTGAATGCTAAAAATAGTCCCTATGATTTGCAAACTAGAGGCACCAAATGCTGAAAAAACAGTGCATTTTACCCAGTAAGGGCATGATAGGTGGAAAGGACACATTTTACACAGTCTTCTTGCTGCCTTTACCAGGTAATTCAGATGCAGCAACACTTAATATTTCTACACCAAAATGAAATGTTAAACCTTACATAAAGTTTTAAGCCAGACAGAAAATGAAGAGACGAATATGGAGTTCCCCGGTAAGAAGAAATGGGAGAACACTAAAACAGAGCAACAGAATTGAAGTCAGATAGGTTGGAGGACCCTCCTGAGATGTTTTATCAGCTTTTCAAATATATAAATATATAAATTTAAGGCACCTCCAAGAAAAATAGTGGCACTTTAAGTGGAAGCAAGATGGTTCTTTATAAAAAAATACCAGTGTTATTAACATATTAGCACTGAATTTTCATCGTTCTAAAGTAGAATCATGCAGGCATTTTGATGATTTCACTACAACTAATTGTAAAACTTCTACCTCTCTGGTGTCTTTTTCTTCGTACCACTACTTTGAAGTTAGTGTTACAGACACTGCCCCGTGGTCTGAAGTCCTGCTGTGACCTCTACTGCCCATGTAACTGTCTGCAATTGCTGGTACCATGAGAGACACAATTAAGCCTAACTGGAAAGAGTTTTGCTGAGGGTGTGTGTGGGACAAAAGGAGGCAAGATTCATTCCTGCTAAGCCATTTGTTTCAAAAGCTTGCTGGAATGAAAGGAATGTGTCTTCAGTTTCAACAGAAGAAACTAAACCAAATAGGAAGGGATTTTCTGTGGCAAAAAGCAGAAAAATCAACAGCCAAAGATGAGTTTAGTAAAGTTACAGCAGCAGAGTAACTCTTCAACCTGAGTAAAGCACTAGAGCACACAAGGAGAAAAAAAAAACAAACCAAAACCAAACAAACCCTTCTTGACTGCTCTGCGTGGTTTGCCCTCGTTTGCAGCGGTTGATGGTCTTGCACCTTCTTCTCCAGTCTCTCTCCCACTGGATTGTTCACTTGCTGTGGATTCAGCATCTGATGGCGAAATTCTGCCACAAACGTAAAAAACCAAACAGACCAACATGCAGCACAAGTTTGCAAAGGGGCACAATTCTGACACGCCAAGAATCCTGTGCTAAAATATCTTGTGAAGTCTGCTATAATTTTCCTTTGTTTATAAGTAAATTTATAATACATTATCATAGCTAGATATTCATTGCCACAATGTTGCTGTTGTTGTGCATGAAAAATGACTGCACCAGGATTCACATGTGATGATGTTATTAAGTAACCTTTCCTTTAAAATACACTACAAGAAAAAGCTCTGCATTTGTAATTAGCAATTTACCTCTCAGAAAGAAAATAATTATATTAGGAATATGAAACTCATATAGGTAACTAGTCTAACATTCAGCCTTACTAACTTGGTGCTCTCTTGCTAACAATACAAATTCATGTGAATATTTTCCTGACTAGTCAAATGTAAAGCCATTCAAAAATGCTTCTTTTATGTATTTATTCCATGCAGTCACAAGATGCTTAAGAACATTTGTTATCTAAAAATTACAATCTCAGTGCTCATGGCTTTCGTAGGCAATACAGAAAACTTTAAAAATACCATGATTTTTCCCAACAAAATGCTTCAGCTGTAAAATTATTCTGATAGTACAAAAACAGAAAAAATACAGGGCCCACACCACTGCCTGACACCAAAGGCTGTCTTTTCACATGGGATCAGCCTTTGTGATAGTGTCTCTATCACAAAGAGATTTTGTCCTGTGAACACTCATATTCCATTCCAGCAGGGCGTTAATCATGGAAAGTGTGCACATGTCTGTGCATTAACCTCATTAGGGCAGGATTTGCTTGGGCTAGATGGGTATCTGAACTAGTTACTGAGGCTCTTGGCTAAACATCAACCTGCCTAGAGCCCACAGACTAAGGTAACTATATGCAGAGCCTGACAAGTCCAATGAAGTTAAATCTACTTGCAGCAGGCAATGCTCTGAATTCAGCTTCCCTTTTTCTCCTCCCTAAACAATGCCCTGATCTGCAGGACTGTAATACTAACGTCACATCCCAATTAAAAAAAATAATAGCAGGGAAAAAAGGATAACTGCTCCTCAGTGAGCTTAGAGATCTGCATCACTGCATCTTTTTCTGTGGGGAAGAGGGTGTGCAGAGTTACCATCTCCATCACCTTTGTCTTGGTTCAGGAGAGTATCAGGCTGGAGTTCTGTTTCCAGATCTCCTACTGACTTCCTGCTTCATCTCATTGTGCTCTGCATACCCCTTCATACTCTTTTCTCAGTACATGCAAATTTTCACCAAGTTATAGGAACATAAATTGTGTTGAGTCAACATCAGCCATTTCTTCTAAGTGCTGAGGAATATGCAGTTGCATACTCTCAAGACAAAACAACAGGTTCAACTCTCAGCTGGAGCCTGGGGATGCTGCTGAGCTTTCTGAACTTGGCTGTTCTTGTTTGTTGCTTCTTACAGATACAGAACGTGTACTCACATCACCACTAGATTTCCTGGCATGTAACATACAACCCTGAACTGAACTGTGATGAACTGAGTCCTGTATTTCCTCACAAAACATCAAGCAGCTAAACCCAACATAACACAGTATGATACCATTTCACATTTCAACTTCTGCCTCGGGGAATAAATGTTTCAAATCTCAAGCTGACATGGGAACGTCAGCATGGCAGGGAGATGATGTCAACATCTCCATAGTTAAGCCTAAAGGAAGATTTGTTCTTAAGGGAGTATGAGGCAGAAGAGAGAGATTCTCTTTTGAAAACATTTCAAGTGTCTGAACTACAGGTCAGTCACTCTCACCTCTGTGCCTAGGAAGATCACAGAGCAGATTGTCCTGGAAACTATGCTAAGGCACGTGAAAAATAAGAAGAGGCTTGGTGACAGCCAATGTGGCTTCACTAAGGGCAAATCACACCTGAATTACTTGTTAGCCTACAATGGGATCACAGCATATCATTAGAACGTTGGCTTCTGAAATTTCTCCTGCTTATTTTTCTGATTTATTCTAGACAAAATACAGTAGCAACCTCAAATTTAAACTTTTTTCTTATGCTTATCTGCATATAAATATAGATGCCTTCCCCTCTCCCATGTATCATCTCTGTTCTAGGCCACTTCGGAACTTTTTAAAAGAAACACAGAAACACTTGTCTTTCAGAATTATATTGCTTTAATTTATGTAAGCTACACCAAAGCTAGTTAGCTCATTCTTCTTCCATTATTTTCCAATTTTGCCCACCTTCCACTGTAGCACTGGCAGTCTTCTACTTAAAAGGCCTACAGGGAGTTAGGAAGACAGGCTTAGCATCTGCAAGGGAGAAACTGAGCTTAATGAAGCCCACATGGGGTAGATGAAGCAAGGATCTTAAGACAACTGGGGCTTTAGAGGAAGCCCAGAGGGCTGAACAGAGGAGCAAGCTGCGTCGCAGAGACCTGTAGCTCATTCAGAATCACCATTAGTTTCTTTCTCAGCTCATCCAACTCTGCCCTTGATTGTTTGCTTTTTTATTTCTCCCACTGTGCAGTATCACATAGGTATAAGCACAGGGAATGCAGAGCTGGACACAAAGAAGAGTGAGGAAGAAGAATTACTGGAAAATGTAGTTCAGAGGGGGTCTTCTCCTCAGAGCTCCATTTTTTCCCCACCTGTTACCTTCCTACTTATCCGCTTTTTTTTGTACACAGATCCTTCTTTACTGCATAGCTCTGTTCCATCATGTATCCTACAAACACAATCCTTTCCAGCAAGGGGACAGTCACATCATGTGATTACTGAAAAATGTTAGGAAAATTCTGCTGATGGTTGACAGACACTTCTCCATTTGCACAGCTGTGAATTATCATTCCTTTGTCTGAATAAGGCTTGTTTGATAATTGTAAATAAGGCCATCAGATAATCGTAAATAACAGCATTCCTGCATATTTCCTGAATTTTGGAGATATGGCTTATTTTTGGAAATCCCGACTCTTCATACATGTATTGATCACTGTTACTGTAATTGAAACACATTACTCTTCATCAGTGGTTTTCATTTGTTTTTAACCACCCACTGGTTTAGTAGCCAGAGATCACAAAGAAATTGCACTGGAAAACATACACTTGGCGTTTCCAGTAAACAAGCAATGACTTGACTCCAGTCAAGTCAGCAGTGTCTTAAATACCCCTCTTAACTGGATATGTTCCCTTTAAGAGAAAAATGAACACTAAATTCTCACAACCTTGTACTAACGAGTAGCGAGGTGTAACATTGGTGGCTCGCTAGAAAATGCGAGTTCCGGAGCTCTGGAACAGTTCTTTCCACTGAAATTGCCCTAAAAATACAGCAGTCACTAGTCCTTAATAAACTGTTGTCTACTACAATTTGTTTTATCTCTGTGAACTGACCTCCCTCTGTGTCGAACAGTCTTTGAAGGCTTTGTGGAAGTCTTGGATTTGGGGCTGGGCACATCTCCATTTTCAGATGGGGTAGTATCCTTAATAGGTCCTGGTAAAGGAGCTGGCTCATGGATAATCAGGACATCATCTTTATTGTGCTGGCCCAGATGCTGCTTAGCAAAATCAAAGCCTTTCACACTCGGGGCTTGTAGCTGTGAGAAAAGAACAAAGACAAGAAACAGGAACCGTAAGTGAACATGAGTACAAAGGCTTTGGTTGAGATCTGCAAACAATGGCCACTGAGAGGACGGCCAGGCTATGGTAGTCTCAGGAACAAACACGAGAGCGCCAGGGAAAAGAAAAATAAACTCTCCACAATTCTGTCATCTTACTGCAGTATGTGATACACTGTTTAAAATTCCAAACCAACAAATCTACTTAGAGAACAGCCTTCTGATGCTGCTACTATTTTTTACTGCTATTTCTTCAGATTTAATCATTGTGTGAGGAGCTTTTTGTGCACCAAGGCTGTAGACACCTGTGTACAGACTGAAATGGCTACCGCTGCTAGGTCATAATTATACTTCTTCCAGCCAAAATGGATGCAGGATTTAAAATAATTTGAATAATGTCACTGTTGATCTTTCTCATTTTGAGCTCCCCAAATCTGCAGGAGTCTGGGAGTGCTTGTACAAACACCTAGTTCATCTGATGAAAGATAAACACTCTGCAGATCTGAGTTATACAGAAGCCTGGCAATGACTTCCCAGCCAGTATTGATGCCTCCAGAAAAAAAAATTTAAATCTCTTAGGAATTTCATACCGAACAGACAGAAAAATATACAAATGGCTTTGCAATTTAGATAAATTATCCTAAAGATCTTATTCAACAGGCATCTTGCTTGAGAAAGACACAGAATTCAGCCTTTTACTTTCATAACTGTATTTATAAAAGAAGCCAATCTCACCTTATCAATGACTTGATTCAGACTTAATCAAGGCTCCAAGTTTCAAGCTCTCTGCTGATGTTTTTGGGGTCTTTGGAATAATTGGAAAATCTAAAGAACTAATTAAGAGAAAGTTTTTCTTTAAACCCCACTCAATTTTACATAGTTTGGAAGTTGAAAGTAGAAAGAAACAACTCCAGATTTCGAAGCGTGCACACATACAACCTGCTGCACACCACACGTACAGAACCCTCTGTGTGCTCCTAGAGCTGATTTCCTGCAAAGTGAAGCATGTGCTGGAGTGCATTTACGGGTGCGTCAGGTTCCAGATGTTTAAATGAACCCCCTTTCATAAATCTTGGCATGCCAACATAGCTAACTGCAAACAGACTCCTCTGATATTGTGCCAAAGATAAGCTTGCCTAAGGAATATTCTGAAACAATCTCTTCAAAATATTTTCTCAGTAAGCAAACATTTTCCAAATGGTTCTTAGAAAGGGCGATGCAGTCGAGCAAGCTGCCTATTTAAACCAGTAGATGGCAATAAAAGCCCTTCTGTAAAATCCAACAGTTTATCTGCTGAGGTTTTGGAGTTCATTTCTCACAAAATGAGTAAGCTTGTTATTCGAACAGATCTGGAGGTCTTCCGCTATACCCATTTGTCCTGGGCTTTACAACAGTCTTTTCAATTCAGCATTATGGGTGATTCAGTTATTGAATTTATGCAAATGACTGCAACTACCGATTCAAAAAGGCACTGGGGAGCTACGCTGGGTGAAGATGTAACTGTGTCTCCATTTTTTTGAGTCACTCTCATCTAGTGAAGCCTTCCTGAAACTTCCCCCCCTTCAGATGTTAAACATCTCTCGTCAGGGTCTTGCTTACTTAATAAAACCCACCCCCAAAAACCCTCCAAAGATTCCCCACCCCCTCCCCCAAACAGCTCTGAAGACAAACTTTTCACTGCTGCTGTCAGAATTACCAGGCCAGCTTGCAACACTTTGATTACTGGAAGTTCTCAGTTACCCCACCTCACTTGTGGCCAGTTTGAAGTTGTCTATTCTCCTAGAAGACACTCCTCTGTATGACACTCTTCCTTTGAACCTTCAGTGGCTTCCTTTCTTCTAACCCTTTCATATTCCCCCCTCCTGCCCACACAGCTCTACTGCTGCTTCCTGATGATCACATCCTCTATTTCACCACATTCCCCTCCACAGAATCCTCACCATGTACTGGGCACAATTCTTCCACAAAAAAATCTGGTGATGCTCTACCCTTTTCGTATCAACCTGCTGCTTTTTGAATAGTGTGGTGGGTGGGGTGAGCAAGGACAACTGAAGAGACAAACACTCCGGGAATACTGGAGTTACCAGTGTGGTTTTACAAAGAATGCTGCATGTCTGAAGCATGAACTTCAACCTGTCTCAGAGTCACTCCAGCAGACTGAGTTTGTAAAGCCACTTGGGAGTAACCAAACATACAAAAATATAAAATTTTCATCTTTTAACTTTGAATAGTCTTGTTCCTAGCGGCAGTTGAACATAACCTTTTATCTAAGCACAGTCACAGGAACAGATATATTTATGTGTACATGTACATACGCCACAGCATATGTATCCACGAATGTTTATCTGCAGACACACCACACAGCAGCTGAATTAAAAGGCTGTCAGTACTGCAAAGACCAGCACTTGCACTGTAAGAAATGGCAGTTTGATTATCTGAAACACCCACAACTGGATCCTCTCACACACAGGCACTGCAGTAAAGTCTTGAGCTGGAACATCATAAATTCAGTTCTTCCACAGGAACCCTCTTGCTCTCTCCCACCCTGGTGGATCCTTGGCATAGACTGGGCCTTCTGCTATTACTCAAAACTGGGCAGAATGTAAGAATGTTATTTGCAAAACCAGGATACCCATCTCATTTCATGCAGAAGCTGGCAAACACACAGTGAAAGGAGAAGGGGATGCAAGATGAGTCCTTTATGCATGTTTACAGCTGGGGTGGCTAAGACTTCAGGGTTTCATGGACACTTGCTGGCAACAGGGGACTGACGAATCCCAGCTATCCTCACCCCAGGCACCACAGAACCTATAGCTATATCTGCCCCACTCTCTTGCCTCTCCCTCTGCCTGCTAGCTGCCAGTGCCAGTTCACAGCATCCAAGAACCTGAGGCTGATCACTCTTTATACTTGTAACACCTGGTGTCATAACAAGCTCTGTGTAACACAACAGAGAAAAAACCCTCTCAGCTTTACGGTACAGCTCTACAGACCTTGCACGGGCAGAACTGGTGTCATCCTCGGAGAATTTAACTGGTAAATCTCTAACAAGTCTTTGTCAACCCCATGCAAACATTTTCCTAAAGTTTTAAAACTTAAGTCAGAAACTGTTAGTTCCCCACAGAATCAGCAAAAGCATTTCCCTCATACCAAACAACCTTCTTGTTCTCTTTCCTTCCACACCCTGCACCCCCTAAGGCTCAGAATGTGCATTAGAGCTTCTCTACGACAATTTTTAAAATTCAGACAGAGCATTTTATTTTCTCTTAACCCTGCTTTTTGGAAAGGAAACTCTTCTTCTCATCTTAAAAAATAGTTTCAGTGTGAAACTGATACTTGAATGGAAATGGCCTGAATGCTTCAAGTCTTGCAGAGTTCTGTACAGCCAAACTTTTCTAGATACCTCCTGCTAACAACAACTTAAGTCGGCACTACCAGCTCCAGCCACTATAGAGACTGTGTGCACGTGTGTGTATGTTTGTGCATATGAATGAAAGAACACAATTGAAAAATGTGACAATACATACATATACAACATGATACATGACTGAATACGAAAAGGTGGTCTCAAAAAAATGACAGAATCACTTATTACAAATAATAATATTTGAAAAATAGAAATACTAATAGGATTACTACTGCAGAAACAACACTGACGTAAGCCTGCTTTGTTTTCTTAAAAAAACCCAATCTGTGCTTCTCATACCTCTCCTTGTACACCACGGCCACACGATGACTTTAACTGAAAACTGACAGCAGCCAAAACCCACATTTTTAGTGAGAAGTGTCTGAAGGACACTGAACTACAACTCTGCTTTCTGCAAGACCAGATGGTCAGATCACTGACTCAGTGAAATGAATGGTGTTACTCTTGACTGAAGATGTTTCCAACATTTCCTCATCAATTTCTGTGTGCCACCTGCTGAATTCTTTCTTTTCTTTATATCAAGTTATGTAACAGGTTGCATTACCTCTGCTCATCTTGGTAGTGGTAGTCAGGATATCATGTGTCCATCAGTCACCTACTACTCATTTATTAATTACCACCAAGAAAAGAATGCAGTATCTTTTAAAGAGCACTTTTTAAGTTGTGCTGATATTGTTACTTGTTCAGGTACTGAAAACGAACATCTTTTCATGAGCCTCAGGTGCCTTTACCCAGGACTGCATAAAATCAGTCTTGGCAAAGATTTCTTGTTTTAAATGTAAGCTGTTAGAGGTTTTCATTTATCTTTAATATATTTGTGAAAGGGAAAGAGATAAAGTACTCTGAAGCTTACCAACAAAATGAACATGTCTAAATTACTGCACTCATAAGGAATTATATTATTATACAAATGCAGAACCCACCAAAATCTTAGAGGAAGATGATTTCATATTGGTAAGTCAAGAGAGTGTTTTAATTCTATTGTTACATATTGAACAAAAAAAAAACCCCAAACAACCCAAACCAGTATCTGAAGCTCAATTCATAGAAAAATCAAATAACTTCCGCAGAAGCCTACAAAATCTGTGCACCTCAGTCAAGTCTTACTGCTTAAAAGTAGATAATAGTTTCAGTGTCGTTCAAGCCACAGAAATACAAAATGGTTGCCAATATATTGTTTTGCTGGATGCAGAGACACATCAGGAATGTCAACAATCTGTTTTCTCAAGAAAGCAAATGCTGCTCACAGGTCAGTGAGTCATCTCAGCAGAAAGCAGAAGAAAAGAAATACACTTAACTCAGTATTCTCCCTGTAGGTCCTACAAGCAGCATTTGAATTTGGACATAATATGAAGAAAATACATTCAAGACAATTTTCTACCTATTTTATACCATGGTCTTGCCTTGTTCCTTGTAGAGCCAGCTGGATTGAGCAGAGGCTGTTAGCATACATTTCTAAGGAAACAAAGCAGCTAAGCATGTACTTTAGTGTCAGTGCATAACCTGTGAACAGGACAAGAATCCCTATAAAGAAGTCCTGCTGACTTATGACCTTACTATCACGCTACCATGTGGAATGCTGCAGGATAAAGAAACTTTTCAGAAAAAAAAAAAAGGCAAGTCTACAAGCTTAAACACAGCAAGACAATGAGAAAGCCTGTTCTTAAAATTAATGTGGGTTGAAGATATAAGTCAGTGTGATTTAAAACAGCTTAAAGCTACTAAACATTGCCAACTGCCTTCACAATCTGAGATTCACACCACCAAACCCTTGTCCATATCCCTGGGGTGCCAGAGCACAGGTTAGTGTGAATTCACTGCATTACTCTCATGACGCATCAAAAAGGATAATAATTTGCGGTTGCTTGTGTGCTCGGCAGGGTCTTCTTAATTTTAACTCTTTTTTCACTATGTGTCTACTATCTCATCCAATAAGTCCTCTTGGATCTTCCCACAAGGATCATCCCTCCATATTGTTCGCAGTCACTGTTCCATAAGATATTCAAAACACCTACCAGTCTACCAACAAGTAAGAATTTAGAAATACTGAGGCATGTTCACCTTTCAGAGTCTCATCTTCTTATTGAGATCATTTTTCTATTATCGTTCCTACATATCTTTCCACGTAAGTACAACCTCTGTATTTTTGCTTGCATTGCTCTCCTTCAACATAAACCCCTTTGGGATGACAGCCAGGGACTGCCTGTAAAGTATGCACACGATTTATACATGTGATGCAATAATAATGCACATCTGATTTAAGGTACAAAAACCCCTTCGTTCATGAAAAAAACGTATTACAAGATCTCATAGAAGGAGAGTTCTGACTCCACCTTCAAAATACTGAAAAAAGACCCACTTGTATCTCTTGAGGTTTTTGTGTGCCATTGTGTCTCTTTTCTGACATGGGATATGATGCAACCTATTTGTACCATAAGCCAAACTTCTTCCAAGTCTACTTCAAAAAATCCTCAACACTAAACATCACTGAGAAACGTGCAGAGGGATTCCTTCACTGTTGCTGGTTTAGAAAATATGTTTAGGGACCAAAACAAAAAGAAGTCTCTAATTTAAACACCTTCACTTGGTAACAGCGTCTGTATGTATAAGGAAGTGCACGTGCAATGACAGTTCCCTGGATTTATCACATCTTACGTGGGATGCCACCACCCTCCCACTACAGCAGTGTAACAGCCTGTGCCCTCAATGGCAAGCCTCAAACCAGAAGCAGGGTTTTGAGACCCGAGGGCCAAAAAGGAGGCTGCACGTACAAAATGCCACCCATTTTCTTATCTTGGATCAAGTATTTCTCTATACAAATTACATCTCCCATTTGTCATCACAACAGCACTTCAGTCAACTATCACCCTTTTGAGGAACAGGTAAAGCAGTTGAGCAAACCTATCCTTGGGAAAAAGAAACATGCTTAGAGTTGCTTGGGTTTCTCCCATCAAGCCAGGAAAAAGTAGTGCACTGTACAGCCAGCACTGGCACAGAAAACCACAACAAGCTGGTGTACAGCCTCTGGACCTCCTTCCCTCCTTTGAAAAGTCAAAGTTGTGTTACTGCTTACCACCAAACAAATAGTAAGGAAAGCAGGAATCCCACAGAAAATACCACCTCAGGAATTTTGCTTCTGGAGTAGGATTAAAAACAAATAAAGAAACCCCCAAACTTACAAAACTTTATAAAGCCTGAGATTCTCAAGACACCTGTTGTGAAATATTTTCTTAAGACAGATTCTTCACGCAGATTTTCATCATCCCTCTTCTTCTCATTTGTGCATTTCTTCCTGCCACACTAATATTACCATGACAGCTCAGTAAATTTCACAAAATACAAGAGGGATCATGTTGTTGAAAGCCCATAACTCTGAGTACCTATATGCCCACAGGCTGCTGAGACAACTGCTGTAACAGGCAGAATTTTGTTCCTGAATCACCCACAGTTTTAGCTTTCCTTCTCAGACAGAAATGCCGCTGGGTGGATACTATCTTAATCATGGTTTGTGAGGCTCCTCTGCACACTGGTTGGATGGAAGTGTCAGGAGTGAATTAGAAAAAGACTAGCAACTTTATAGGATAGACAGGTCACTGCTGTCTCAGATTCACCAGATTTTTGTCAGTAAGTTATGTTAAACAATTACTCCTCTAAGGCCACGTACACAACTCCAACACCAGCTGCAAGCTCTAAGAGAGGTAGTACAACATATAAAGAAATTACAAATTAAGGGAACTCTTTCTAAACTTGTGAAGCAAACAAATACATTCTAACATGGCTCCCACCATCTGCACAGAGCACATATATAACACAGTCCAAAAACACATCCTCTCTACAAATAATGAGAAAACTGCTACCACTTTTAAAGACTTCTAAGATAGAGCATAGGTCAGCAATTTTCATTTATTTTTTCATGCTGGTATTTGGTGGATTCAATGATTCACACATTTATATACCTTAAAAGGGTTTAATGAGCACAGGAAGTGCAATCATGTATACTACACAAACATTCTGCTTGCTGAAATGAAACTGCAAGTTTCAACCGCAAGTAGGTAGCACATTAAAACCTTAGGCAACAATGATTTAATGTTGGTGCACTTCCTTGCTCCCAAAACAGCTGAATTCTACAGTAGACTCTCTATCGTCTTTTGTTAGGAGAGAAAAACTTATTTCCCCAGTATTAATCTCATCTCAGAGGTTTATTATGTTTAGGATGGCACAATATTTACCTTTATCTACACATGACTCTATAAATCCATTGATCACCTACATTTTGAATGGCATATTCAGTTCTACTCTCCCCCTCTCAAAAAGGATGGAAAAGAATTAGAAAATGTTCAGATTATTCAAAGGTTCGAAGGCCAGTTCAAAAGAAGGGATTAGAAAACTGGGGCGCTCTGATTGGAAAAAGAGGTGACAGAGATGGGAATATGATAGAGATCTGTAAAGCCAGGATTGCCAAAGATGAAGTGCCGAATAATCAGCTGTTCTCTGTCCCCTCCAATACAAGGACTGAGGGGCATCACAGAAAACTTAGGAGTAGCAGAATAAAAGCAAGATGAAACAAGATGATGTGGTTCTTCATGTAACACGCTGTGGAACTTCCTGTCAGCAGCTGAGATGGGTTTGGAAGGACCAAACAAGTTCATGGAAGAGCAGTATGCTGAGGGTTGCTAAACATCATCACCTCTACACACAGTCCTTGAGACACAAATGACTGGAAGCTGAAGAGTTACTCAAGGCAAAGCAACCCATATACTTGCCCTGTCCTTCTCCCCTTCTCTAGGCTTTACCTTTTGGCATCTGGGCTAGCTGGCCTTTTGGAATTCTCTCAAGACAGATACTCAAATGTCTGTAAGAAAGCAGATGGAGACAGACACTTTACTTTTTGCACCTATTTGTATAAGCAGTATATTTAAGTGTGGTATTTTACTTCTACCATTTGTGAATAGTTAATCCTCATTACAGAAGAAGAGTTACTACAAAAGAGCTCTTTCAGAGGAATTGCCATCAGAAAAATGTATTGTTGAGAAGTAATTAAGATGTTGAATACTGCATCCCTTGTTAGAATCCAGCTATTGACTCTGAAGGAGATCCTGTATGCCATCCCAAAAAAAGACAACAGTTTGGATAGGTAGTCAAGGTAGCTATTAGAAATGAATGATATTTGTTATGCAAACATGAATCTCTTGCATAAATTCCTGTCAGTTTTCAAGTAGTTTTTGTAAGATTGGTGTCAGCTGCCTTTCTTAACATGAGTCTCTTTTGACTAAATTTTTCTGCAATGCAGAGCTGTTGCCTCGACATTATACAGATGAACAAAAGGATTACAGGATGTCAAAACATCACAAGAATTCTTTGCATCAGGAGCAGAAGCCTAGCATTTAGCCTCCAGCAGGGCTGGCCTCTGATCTTGGGAACATCCAAGAGATAATCTACTGAATATACAATAATAAGCAAAAGTCTCAATTCAGAGGTGTAAAGTTACACCTGACACATGACACATTTGGATATCAGATATTCCTGCTTTGGGGGGGAAATAAAAATCCACATGAGTGCCTCTCAGACATCTTGCGGAAGGCACGACTCATTACCTGTGACCGTGAGCGGATTAGAGCAGACATGCAAAGGCTGGTGACAGTCCCCAGGTGATGATGACACTTCAGCTGAGGTGTGCTGGCACACGAGGCAAACTGGCAGCCCTCCAGCTCTGGAATTACCTGTGCTGCTGCTCCAGGAGAAGGTGCAGTACCACATCCAAGGCTTTGTGGGGGACCAACCCACTCCACTTCTGCCACAGGTCAACACACACAGGAGGGACACTGACCCAGAAAGACATATTCAGTCTCTAAGAACCACAGTGGCACGCAGAAGGCTCCAGAGAGTGACATCAGACTGGAGAAGCAGGCATTTTTCCCCATGGCTTTTACGATGTGCCCTTGGAAAAACAAGGAACTGAGCAAGCCACTCAAAAGCTATCACTGCAAAAGTAATGACTTCAGCACACCCAGCATTTACAGGAGAACATCCAAGACCTTCTAAATAAATGCCAATTCGCTTGTCCACAGGTGTCAAGTTCTTGCCATTAGGGCAGGGAGCCTTTCCCTGAATAATTGTCTACAGCTGAAATTATCTCTGAGATGCCACAGGAAGGGATTGACATTTCTGTTCAAATGCTTGTACACAGAAGGGAAAGTGAAACCCCTAGAGAACTAGGTTCCATTTTAATTTTTGGATGTCCACAGAGAAGGAAATAATATTGCTGATGCTGCTCCCATTGTGGATAACATGTAAAATGTTTTTTTGCTCTGTGGGGAGCAAAATATCAGGGGCCCTGTACAGAGCAGAATGATGGTTTGGGCATTAAAGAAATTTACAGTTTTTCATGAAGAAAAATAACCAATGGCAAAAATTCAGTTGCCCACAAAAGGTACAGCTTCTTTGCAGGAGAAAAAAAATTGGGACAAGCAAAAGGTTGGGACAGTGTTATGGCAGATATTGGCAATGGCAAGAGAGAAAATCTTGTTATTCAAAAATGCCACTTATGCCTCTTTTTACTTCATAAGGCAAAGACATCTTTATCCAGTGCAACAACCCAGGTCACATCAAGGTGAATTTCCAGTAGGATGCTATGGCTTACAGAACAGGTCATGAATATTTGATGTGCCCTTTAAATATCTTAGTATCATCTCTTCAAAAGAATTATCCTTGCACAGACCAATGAATCTTGCATAGATTCACTGCTCTCCTCTGTTTCCTTAACTCTCAGTTTAAAAAGCATACAAATAACTTTGATCTAAGCATGCTTTCCCATTTAATCTCCAGAATAAAAAAGGAAACCTAACATTTTGCAGGTATTGTTAATCCTGTTTTGACGCAAATGGATGGATTAGCAAATCAGAGTCTCCTCAAGATCCTTTATTTTTTCTTACTTCATGATTGAACCTGGTTTTGCTAGCATCAGTTCCCACAAAAGTTTTCTTTCCCATGTATTTATGTTTATATTCACTGAAGCACCAGATAAGAAAAAATCCCTTAATAATAGGCTCCCTCTCTATACCCTTTGCAGAAAGTAACATTACGAGCCTTCCTAAGCAGGATCCTTGTGCCATCCTGCCTGCAAGACATTGATCCTGTAATGAAGCTGGAAGGCCAGATGGAAAGAGCAGAAACTGGTGGAGTGGTACATCCAATGTGCAGAACAGGCCTTTGCCATGGACAGTCCACCCTGCCCATGCCATTACCTCAGGAGAAACATTTTCCTTGCTATTATCTATACTGCCTTTGAGAATGACCTGGCCTTAAGGGTGGGGCCAAGCAGCACATCTGGACTCAAGCCCAGCTTCAAGACTGCTGTGGCACATAAATATTGATGCAATCTTGGGTACTTCTGTGAACTTGTCACCGCAGGATCTGGGTATTTTTCAACACAGCCATGTCCACCCAAGTGGGAAATCTGCTATTATTGACCATCACAAGGGAGCGACTGTGACCCAAATATTCTAAAGGGGCATCCACAGAGCATTTAAGGCACCAAAGCCAGTTAGCTGTGCTGGCATGATGTGCTGGCAGTATGACTGAACTGCTGTGTAGCACAACTACCTGGAGGCCTTCACCTCACCAAGGTGTACCCAAGCAGCCATACCCAATACACCCAAAAGGCATGGAGGGCCTAATTGCCAGCAGGTAACACTACTGGGTTCCTTCATCAGAAGATACACTGTGAGGTTATGCAGCTTATGACTTACTTTTAATGGTGGCCACAGGAATGCAGAAATCATACCTACTCTGTAAAAGTAAGCCTTTACATATAAAAGATTAAAAATAAAACTTATATTGTCTGAGTGAATACCAAAACACTTCAGGAAAATCCAGGAGTTTCAAAGCAGAATGAAACAATTAAATGAAAGAAGAGAAGAAAGGAAGCATATGACTAAGAATGACACATGGGGCTATAGAATTCAGTAAGATTTGTAGTGTCTAAGAATCTCTCTGAAGAGGATAATGTGACTTTGTAAGAGATTCTAACTAAGAATAAAAAGCTCCTGCACAACTTCTCGCTTATCTGTGCAATCTGCATTTACAGTACATTTACAGACTTCTCTCTCTCAATGTTCCAAGGAACCAGACTTATGTCTCTGCAGCATGAAGCAAACAGGCTTTCTCCTCACTCCCAACCCCATTCCAGGCTTTTAAGTCACAGGTAACATAATTTGCTATCAGCTGCTACTGTGAATTCTAACAGATTATTATGCTGCCCACTGATCTGCTATGTTAAAATGGCTAATTAAAGACACTGAAGAAAGACTGGTGACACCCCTGGAGATCCACCAGTGCAGTATGATATCTAATTTCAGCTGAACAAGAAACGTGTGTCTCAGTTTCTTATCTTCCAATCAACACACATTCTCAAGCACAAAACACATTATAGACTTATTACAAGGTTGAAAAATACTGTCTTCTATTTCCAGTATGGATATGCCATACATATGCTAATGAAAAACTCCACATTTACATTAACTTTTTGTTAAATATTAATGGAAGTGAGAGGAGTTAGCACACTATAAATGCATCTTTGTCTTTTACAAATATAGATTCAAAGAGAAAAACTCAGATCTTTAACCTATCCTTCTATTTACAGATGTAGTGCAGGCTTTCACCTTCCTTTAGTATGAAGGTCAAGATCTGAAAATCGAGAATGGAAATAATTGTGGCTGTGGTGAGGAAGGGGGAGCCTGAGTCCATTTTTACGGAGTTTATTTACAGACATAAATCCCTGACCACACGATGACACTCCTTTGATCGCTTCTTTGCATTTACTCTAATAAAAAGCGTAAAATACAGAGACAATTTTAGAGGGCAGGATCAGACCAAATGTCCCTAATAATTTGTATGCTGTTTCGACTGTCTGGGGGTCTTTGGTGGTGGTTAAATGCACCCCATTCAGACCCTGAATTGCAACCCACTGTTTGAAGTCATGAAATCCCAATGACAGCCTCTTAGTAAGGAAGCCAGAGTACTGTTTTTATTCTGGGGAAAGGAGGAAATGGTTTGCAAAGTAGGTTCTTCCAGTTGCTTGATGTGCAAAGCGATAAAAATGTAAGACACTTTTTATTGCTTTACCTCCAGTGGCACAAGGATTGAACTAGATGTCCTTACTGGTTCTTTCTAGTTTGCTTACAGCGACTTCCCCAAAGAAGGTGAAGTGACAGGTTCCCCAGGCAATCCAAAATGAGACTTGCATATAAACAAGTTTGAGGCTTCTGACTCATGAATGATTAAGATGAAGAATATTGTGGAAGCAGTGGGGAAAAAGCAACTGAGCCATTTTCTTAAAAGAAAGTAATTATATGAAAGATGTTTCTGGCCTTACAGCCAATACAACCCAGCTGCTTCCTTACAAAAAAAGCTCGTGATAGCAAAGAGGTACTGAAAATGTGATCAAATAGTGTACCAAGGGTAATAGTCCTCTCTTGCTTCTTCCGTATGACCCTGCTCAAATTAGTCAAAACTGCTGTGGGGAACTTCCTCAGTCAAAAATCTGTGTTACACATTACCCCAGCAGAGGTGAAACAAGGTACCAGGGGGTGGAGTTCATCAAAGGGTACCACTTGTTGCCAGCCTGGATTCTGACACACAATCCGCAGTCGCAAGACAAGTGGAAGTTACTATTGATTTGTTCTGACTGCTTTGGAAGTGCAAGCGCTTGCTGTTTCTATCATCTTTCACACCATTAATTATCTTGAAAGAGAGCATGGTGTACAGACAAGTCTTGTTATGGAGAAAACTGTGTGACTGAACATGAGGTGACAGTGCAAGAACACGACTGCAGTACCACAGGATTAGCACAGGCAGATTATTTTGCCTCTATTAATGCCTCTGAAGGTCTAGTCGGTAATAAGCGCTTCTGACACACGCAAGTTCTCTTGGGTTGTAAAAAGAAAGCAAACCTTTATCACTCTTTTTACTGAACACATCCTTTGTGAAAATCCTGGATCACAAATTTTTCGATTTACAGCCTTGGGCAAGAAAAAGACAAGAGCACTGAATTTCTCACCATCCTAACCAACACTCTGGCCAACATGCTCACTTATGCAGGCACACACGGATCCACTAATTAATGTTCTAGTACTGCAATGAGCTCTCACAATGGCAACAAAAAGAGACCTGGCAGAACATGGAGCAGCCTGGATAGGTTCTAGCAAATTCTAGTTCCAGCATGAGGGATGATGGGTGGTGCACTTTAGCTGTCAACTTTGGTTAGCAGAAGCTCTCCAAAGAAAAATTCAGCTTTCTGGGGAAAACAAGGTCAGTGATTCAAGACTCAGTACATTTCTTCTTATTCAGTCCCAGCCACAGCCTTGAAATGAAGTGATAAAGAAAGGTTCCTTTCAGCCTCAGTGCCCACATTTCAGAAGGATGAATCTATCTAATGCAGTATCATACACTCAGGGGAATAAATGAAACACTATGGGATTCTTGACTTCAACTATCATTAGAATACTTTCCTCCTTTTTTTTTTTCCCCTCTAAACTGGAATGCTCTGAAACTGTGGTTACACATACTAGTTAAGGATGCCAGGTGTTCCCCAGAGTCTCACATTCGTTTATGCTCAGAATACTCAAGCTCCTCTCAGCACAGCTTCTCCTTTTACCTTCTGTCGCTGCTGAATGTTGCTCATTGTGTCTGGCTGAAACTCCAGCTTGTCTGTTCGGCAGAGCTTCCAGTACAAAATAATAACAATCAGGAGCACCACGGCAACTGGGACTGCCACCCCAACGATAATCCAGAGGTTGCTGTTCTGTGTCTCTGAAGTGGACTCCTTCATCTTCTCCACAGCTGTGAAGTTAAAAGGAAGACAGCAATATTAAGTGGTTACGTTTTAAACTGAGGGCACTTCAAGGTTATGTATTTTTATGTTCTTGTAAATGCTAGTTAAGGAATTTATCGGAAACCAGCTGCACATCACAGGAAATGTCATACCACTATAAGTTAAGGTATGTCATGCTCAGGAAGCCTGGTGCAGGAGATTGATTGTCCTGGCCCACCTTCTGAAGACCTGTGCTTAAAATACTAATGAAAATGCACTTCTGCCACATCATCCTGTAACCCAAAACTAAGCTGACATAGTCAAATGGGTCTTAAAAAAAAAAAAAGACTCTACCACTAGCAAAGGTAAGATGGACTTTCCAACACTGCTGCCTGTTTCCTGCTTTAAGCAGTATTACCAGCTGCCTGTCCCCTTTAACATTTTGTCATCACAATCAATTTGACCCTCCCCCCTCAAGGTGTACAGTTCCGCACTGCTGATTACTTTTTTCTTCTCTCTGTTTCATTGTCAGTGTGTGAGATCCTTTAGCCCCAAACAGAAAAACAAAACTGGAAAGTGTAATCAAACAAGTCATTCTTGTAAAAAGTAAACTGAAAGAAATGACAAAACTGTCATTTGCTCTGTTTTGCATAGTGGTTACATGTGGGACTAAAAACTATAGCAATAATAAATTTTAGTCAAACTGATGCACTTTCTAAAAATGATGTTTTCAAGTTAAAAAGAGTATTTCTATTTTTTCTATATATTATTTTATTAGTAGCCATTCTAATGATGAGCCTAGAGCTTAAAAGAACATATAATTCGTGTATTTTATACATCCAACAGCTCATTTATGACATTATGTTTTCTGGTATAAAAATAACCTTTTCTTGGTCTAGTTTCTTCCAATAAGAAGCATTTAAAGATTTCTAGGACTCTTAAAATTTCTAATGTCAGGTCAAATATAACAAGTTTCAACATGCACAGCAAGCTACAAACACTTCATGAAGTTTGTTCAACATTTATAGTTTTTGTAAAGAGAATTTATTCTTGCAACTTCTTTCACTTCTGTCTAACCAGCATTACAGTCCATTAATGGGTACTAAGCAGATGTATATGAGCTACTGACCTATCTGTACACAACTGTTTTAACGAGGGACAAAATTTAGAAACATACAGATGGTATATTATTTCTATTTTTTTTCCTTTCTTTCTGCAGAGAATTTTAAATATCAGACACGTGCTTGTTCTGTTGGCAAAATACCCTGTGGTACCATGTAACTCATGCCTCCATATTGCACAGAAATGAGAAAATGTAATTAAGCATTCATGAGGTATTTTGCAGACCATGCCTGTCTGTTCCTAAGATACTTTTAAATTTCTTTTCTAATTGTAACATGGAATTTTGAGTAGGTATTGTCTCGCTACTTACTGAAAATTATTTATGTACCAAGCCCTCTGAATAAAGTAATTATATGACTTTATATGACCTATCCTATTTATTCTGATGTATATTTAGTAAAAAAATCACATTACTTTTATATTAGATTCATTAGAAGATCATGTTATTTATATAATACTGATGGACAAACAAATAAAACCAAGGCCAACCATATTCAATGGAGGAAATAAATGCCCCAACTACCATTAATGCACATCTTTCACAGAAAAAGTAATTCAGACAAAAAAGAGGTGACTAGTGCTAAACTTCAGTGCCCTTACTCGGCTAAAGGAAACACCCATTTCACACCAATGCCCTCCCATCTCACAATTGCGGGGTTTGTGCAAGCTCCTGAGGAAGATAAACTGTAAAGAAATATTGGACCAGCAGGATGAGATGAGAATGGCAGGAAGGTCTTTAGTTAGCACAGTACTTTTCCAGCACAAGCACGGAGTGAATGCAGTGAGGTTCGACTTAAGGACCCTGTTGCAACGCTAAGCTCGGCAGGGTCTTCGGCAGGCAGAACAACACCACGTAGCTCACTGCAAGGCTGCTAAAACTGATTTCCTCACGAGCGTCAAAGCTGCAGCATTCCAAGAACAAAACACTGCAACAGTGGGCACTGTACAGTGCCACAACATCCCAAGCTGAAGACACCCTTCCTGTTTGCCTTTGCTGGCATCGGTGTGGATTTGACAGGGCTTACGCTGTGCAACGCTGCCTTCAATGCGGTATCCAAGGATGATTGCAGCCCGCTGGATATCGACTCTGTTCATCAGGTCTGAGCACTTCAGAGCACTCAGTCTCTCCCCATCTTGGTCCTCCACAAAATAGATCAGCTCCACAGGGTTATCAACACCAACTAACCGCGACACATTCACAATCTGAAAAAAAATTGCAAAGCTTTTACATTTTAAGTTGTATTTATTCGGAGCTCCCATACATTTGGTCTTACAGTCCATACTCTCTCTCTCCCCCGTTGTTACAGAAAGGAAAATTTCAAGGGAAGGGATCCTTTGTATGACATATTTTTATGGCAAACCTTTCCTTCCCCCCCCTACTTGTATCATAACAATGTACAGATCTGGTAAGTAAGAGAACTGCTTTCACTCTAACGATGCCAACACTGTGCCACCCCGGAAGCCTCTACTGCCTTTAGCAATTGCTGGTTAGAAGAAGTGTGACGGCACTTTTCCCTTCTCTAAATACCTACTCTAACTTTGATTTGTTATTCATAACACACACACCTCTTTGCTCCACTTTTTCTAAATGTTAAGCAGCTACACAGGCGAATATTCTGTTAGCATCAAATAAAACTGTTTGCTCTGCTTCAACTGAAGCACTTGCACAGTCACCTTCATCCTCCAAACAGCTCCCCTTGGCATCCACCTTTCTTCAGGAAGGAATGTATTTGACGCTGTGGGAAGCAATTCCTCCTACCTACATCTAAAGACATTAATAATCAAAAGAATGAATGCTATGAGGAAGCCCTGTAGATACTCTCTAACCACCAAACATCTACATTGCATATGAGAACCACATAACTTTGAATTCCTGTAAAATTCTTCATGTAACAACTCTCCTCTGTTTAACCATTTACCATGTAATGGTGAGCTCAAACAAGAATCAGGACAAAAATAGTAGGAGATATTCTGTCATTATTTTTTTCTTTAAAAAGAGTTTGAAGGGCTCTGGAAGGAATTGACATAAATAGAGCAATGTATTTTGCTTCCTTCAGAATTATCCTTCTGCTATAAAGTACATATTTAATACATTATAATCTCAGAAACTGCCCATAGGCCTAAAGTAAAGCAAACATACAAGTGTTTGCATGTCTGAGGCTTACAAAAGCAAAGCTTTGTATTGTTTTCTTTCCTAGTTTCAAACCAAACAAATCATGTTGAAGGAAAGAAGTGCAATTTCTAGCTCGACAGGAATGATGCTCTGGTTTTGGGGAACAGCAACTCAACATGTCCTAAAAAAGCATTTCCCAGGAATGGTAACAGCAAGATGTGTGTATACGTATTAAAAAAAAATAGGGGGAAAATTAAACAAGAGAAAACACAATTGTCATAAGAAAATTTGTCTTCTAGGACAAATCAACTGAAAGCAAAGAATAATGTTCAGTGTCAGCCACATTTGATGTAAGAAACAGACTATCTACAAAGCAGAAAAATGTGCAGATCTCTGAAACACAGCAAGAGCTGCCAACAGGACCCATTAAACGATGCTGCTGCTCATATGAACACTCTTCACTCTTCTACCAGCTAAGGGGCAACCAATCCCTGACTGAAAGTAACAAAATAGCATCAATAAATAAGGTTTCAACACACATATTCAGCAGATGTAAAGCTGAATGTGGCTTCATGGACCTCAAATATACAATTAGTTAACAAATGCCCACAGCCTTATATGATGTCTGCTTCAGCTGGGTTGCCACAGCCTGGTCTCAGTGCACAGAGCAGCAGAGTGTACAGACTGGTATCTGCTTCCAGCACGGATGAAACCTTCCCAAACAGCATTTAACTCACATGGACAGTCAGGGAGTTGAAAGCCACGTGGGACTGAAAATCAATGAGTTCTTCATTTGAGTTTTATGAAACCCCTCTGCACACAGCAAAGCCACAGAATCAGAGAAATTTACAAAATTCTCAGACTGAACTGTCATATTTTATGGCCTCTGAAGCATCCAAGAAGCACTATAATTGTGTGTGTTACACACACTGGGTAATGGTCCCAAGCTGACTGAACGGATTAACCAAGGAACTTCTCCACGGCTGCCTTTAGAAAAGGCAGAGGGTAAGAAGGAGACTCCAGTGCAAGCTGTCAGAACTGAAACTGTACAAATTTTAACACAGAATTAAAACCAACAGCATATGGCTCCCTGTGCTGAGGAACAGGGATGAGTGAGAACAGTGAGAGTGGAGACAGGAAGAAGTAGCTGGAGGTATTTCAGCACAGTATAGAGAACATGGGAAGAAGCACAAAAAAGTTCAGTGGAGGTGCAGGCTAGGGCTGATGAACTAAGCTCACAATTTTAAGCTAAGTTTTATCTGAAATAATTAATTCTGAATACACAGTATTTTATGATTGCTCACACCATACAGAGAGAAGCTGCAGACAAAATTTCAAAACCATGGGGAGATGGTTATGGATTTCTACTCTGGGAAAGCTGATGACTAGCAGCACTAAATTTTATTTACTGATTGTTTTAACTAGCCTCTGAGTTTGCTGCAACAGACAAAATGGCATACTGGGGCTGAACTGTTTTAAATCTGGTCATGGAATTGAGGTACATAGTCATTGTGCTTCTTTTTTATGGAGTTTCTGTATTCTAAGTTTTGTGAGACATGGTTCCAAATTATACTCTTTGTGCAGCTTCAGACTGGTTTAGTCTCTGTCCTTGAGAGTGCTAAGAATGCAAGCAGAGACAAATACTATTTTCCAGGCATCCAGCAAAGCAGCCTACATGTAAGGAAGCATTTAAGCATTTTACATTTACACTTTAGCAGTGAGGGATGACACAGGGAGGGAGGAGAGAAGAATTTCAAACACAGGAGACAGAAAATTGAGGGAAAACAGGAAAAAAAAAAAGACGAAAAGACTAATTCAACTTCTGTGTACATAAATGATACCATCTTTGTTGATACTAGATGTGCATTTAACCTCCACAGAGGAAAGGCTTAGCTGTGTTCAGGTGTCAGTAAATTTAATTTAAAAAGTGTTTTCAAGTGAATACCATAGGTCAGTGGACAGAGTTGCCTTGGTAACAAAATCTAGTTTGTAATTTCAAGCAGAGAAATACAAGTGGCAGGGAAGCTCCCAAGGCATTCTCACAGTCCCAGCCAGCCAGTGGGATGTCCTGGTCAGCAATCCCCACAGGAGCAAGGAACTCCTGGGTGGACTGTTTCAGGGTCTCAAAGGCATGAGCACTACTTAGAAATAAGCAGATATGCACACAATCTCCAAAGCTCGTGCATGAGGATTATTTTCCTTTCTTTGCTTCATTCATCACCTCGGGGAAAAAAAAAAAAATCTAAGAAGATCATCTTTCTGTCTTATTAAAAGTAGGATTTTAGTGTCTGGGCAATTAACTCAAGCTGTATTGCAGTCTGGACAGCACACAGACGTAGGAACCGGCTGTGAGCAACCAGAGAGAGGAGCCAGCTGCTGCCCGGGATGGCCACTGGCGGGGCCAAAAGCCTCAGAGGAAAAGGTGAAGCAGCAACAGTGGCCAAAGGTTTTATTTATAACCCTAAAACCTCACAGCAAGACAGGCTTTCCTCAGACAGGAGAGACACATAAGCTGTCAGCAGAAAAACAAGAGAGCAAATCTCTGCCTTAATGAAAAGCTCAATTCAGTCATTACATTCCCTCATAGCTGCTACTTCCTCACACATATTGCAACTAAAATGCTGCCTAACATGTTCTTTAAATCAGAACACTTCTCTTTGTTTCACTTACTAGGATCATCACTTTCTATTAGGTTCAAAGGACCAAGCGTGTTGAAATGAAGGAAAATTGATTTTTTTTTATTATTAGATGCTGGTGTATTTTCAATCTATAATTAAGCCATTCACTTCCTAAAAAAATGTAATGAGAATTATTAGAGTAAACTATTGACAAAATATAGCACGGGTCTCTGAAGATGCAATGCAAACCACATTAAGCATGTGCCTTCAAATTTGCAGCAACAGAAGATGCATACTGAAAATACATATGACTTACTCTGTGAAACATTAATACAATGTCACACAAAAATCAGTGGAACTATCAGAAGTATAACAACCAGGTGTGAGGCTTCAGAGGTGTTTTTGTACATAATGGTTACAGGTTTTTTTCTCTTTTTATCATGGAGTGCCACCTGTTAACAGCACAGACAGCCAAACAGGAGGGGAAAGCTTGCTATTTGGGTACCCTCCAAAGCTCTTCTTCAGAGTGTCTAGGTTTAAAGCATAATTTTTAACATTCTTAGGTACTAACACATGCCTTTAGAAATGAAATCTAAACCTCACAAAGTATCACTTCTATTTCCTGAGCATGTGAAAGGAAACTAATATGCCTGCAGTAACATTCAGAAATAATTGCTTCACCTCCTGACCTGCAGTCCTGATTTTCCACAGAGCTTAGAAATGTCACATTTCAATACACTATAAATATATTTCACCTCAGGAAAAAACTCTGGTCTATAGGGTCATAACACAAGTGAAATGTGAGTCTAGTCTTTAATGGATATATGCATGTTCTGTTAATAAAACTATGCAACACTTTTGGTGCTGGCAGCTTTTGTTCTTATTTTCACTTCACTGTGCTCTACTATCGTAGCAGTCACTGATTTGTGTGCAAGAAATATATATCTGGGAAAATCTGAATATAAGGCACAAGAAACATTATTAGCTCTCCCAGAAGACACAAACACACTTCAAACAGAGCTTATAAACTTGGCTATAAGGAACAGAATTAACAGCAGTAAAAGGTTTATAGCAGATGCCTGTGGACAAGATCCTCAGGGGAACACCCTTGAAAGAAATCATCCTTCACTCTGGAGCCCACTATCAGGTGCATCAGACCGGCTGCACACAACAGCCTCTCAGGCTGTCTCACCTGCCACTCACCTGAACATCCTGCCAAGGAAGCTACCAAGGCGCTGCAGCACCTGCAGGTGCCCGCTGTTCTCATCCCGCAAAGCAGGGCACCCATCACACACCTCACTGCAAGGTATCTCTTCAGCCTCCCTTCTTCCACATCTCCTTTATTACAGCTCTAGCCCTACTTGAAGGTGTGGGCTGGGAGCACCTGGAGAAGCCCTGTGATGCTAAGGAGTGCTGATTGTAATGAATAGAATCCTCCTCTGCCCACAGAGAGCAGTTGGCAGGCTCTTTGCACTAATTAGGTGGCATAAATGAGCAGCACTGCTGTCTGGAACACGAGCTGCAGACCTCATCTTATGTCCCCGTAAGTAATACAAAGTCAAAAGAAAAATGCTGTATTTTCACTTTCCAAAACAGTACTCTCTATCTAAAAATGATGTGCCCATAATTTTGTGCATGAAAAAATAAATTACCTGAGCTTTATTGCGCGAAGTCATAAAACCGTAATCTAAACATACACATTTTATAGGCTGTGGTATCTTCACTAGAAACATAAGGAATATTTGTTTAATTTATATGCAAAGGGAGGACAAAGGCATAATGAACAAAGTGCACTAAGAGGTGCTGGGAATAGATGATCTGAAGCAGACACCTATTTGCAGCAATTCAAAGCTGTACGGAAGAAAAATAAAATAAAATCTCCATTACTGAAACAGATGTTTCTGAGACAGGAAAACAGAAGTAAGAATATCCCAACATCTGGAAATTTAAGTGGTAGCAAAAACTGTAGGATTAAATTAAATAAAGACAATAGATCTGAAATGCAAAAAGGGCATCTGGGAGGTAAACCAACTGTCAATGAATTAGCTGGAAAAGGTAATTTTTAAGAAGATGAGCCATTAAAAAGTACTTTGGCTTTCAGATTGTTGAACTGACTAGAAGGAACACATTAGAATTTAAAACTGTAAATTAAATATCCAAGTCTTCTTGGACTTTATGTGAATAAATCCACCTGTGACAAAACTCGAAAGCAGAACTGGAATCCAGGTAACAAAAGTTGCTATGTGTGCAAAATTTGGCATGATTAATCATTTTTACCTGAAATCCAACCCTGTGACCAGGAGTACCATGACAAATAAGATGTTAAGGGGTAGAACGTACTACTCTACTGCTGCATCAAGCTGCACTCGATTCTACTTTGTATTTCTACACCACCACCAAACCATCACAGAGAACTGTGAAGTAGCTGTCCCAGGAGCCCAGTTTTTTTTCAGATGATCATCCTTTCTCCTTTTGCTAGGCACCTCGTGTAAGCCAAACAAGATAGAACATTTCTAAAATACAATGTTGGTAAAATAAATTTCAATGTTGTTTCTAAGAAGCCACCAGAAATTTTTAGTAGGAACTTAAAATAATGCATTTGTTATGTTTAGCTTAAAAGACAAGAAGAACCCTGGTTTTAGGTGTAAAACACAAGTATCATCAACTAGCTAAACATGACACGTGGTTTTGAGTTATATTTCTCAACTCAAAACCTGAACAATGTTAACTTATTCAGTAATTTATTACCCTTTATTTTTCATCCTCTGGTTTTGAGCTCTTAATACCTGCACAATGTTGCTGCCTGCAAAACTGGCCCGTCTCCATATCCGCCCTCTGACCAAAGCCTCGTTTAACAGGTGAGCGAGTTTCCGCTCCATCTCGGCCCGAAACACTTCCTCCTGAATTCGCTGGTCGACGACGCCCAGGAGAACTGCATGGCACAGAAAGCAACCCAAGAAAACAAATTCATTAGTAAAACTTGTCAGTGTCTTCTCCTCGACCTCAGTTACGAGCTCTGAGTCGCCCTGTGACGGCTCATGGACAATTTGAGAGCACCTGTATTCATGTGGGAATTCCGATCTGTTCAGCTGGAGGTTACATGTTGGAAAAGGGTGACATTTGGTGGGAAAAAGTCAAAATAAGTAATTTGGTGGGAAAAAAAAAATTCAGGCAGAGGACTTTTTTGGAACCTTAACCAGGCTAGACAGGCCCAAGATAATAAGGAAACTATTTCAATTCTAAAACTGCATCAAATTATGAGCATTCAATGAATTTTTAAAAACTGCTAAAAGAGAAAACTCAGTCTAAATTGTCTGCTTCAACTAATCGCAGTCAAAGTGTTGCGCTCAGAAGTGAAACAGAGTTGGAGGTGGGGAGGGCAAGAGTTCAGAGTCATGGAGAAAAAGTGGAAGAGCAGCACATGAATGAAGCTGTGTATTCAAGTGCAACTTCCCTTGATAAGATTAACAAGTATGCCAATCACAGCACAAAAAAAATGGTCAGCAGCCCTGCTCATTCGGCAACCAGGTACCCTGGGTCACTGGGGCAGCTAATGCCGAGAGGAATCCCTGAGGGAAAATGAAATAAAGGGTGGACATTTACTAGCAGTTAGAGGAAAGTGGAGTGAATGGAGCAATAGTCATTCAAATGACCCAAATGAGCAAACCTCCAGGACAGCAAACCAACTCACTGCTGACTGCATTAAATAAATTCAGTTTTAATTCCCCTCCACTAAAATTGTTTATATTTTTCAGAAGCCCCTTTTTCTGTGCTTCCAAATTTATTTTTTTAAGTGTGGTGCTTAATAAAAAGCTGCCAATTAGATAAAATCAATTAAATATATTTTTTTAAAAAAACCAAATATATTAAAGCCACTTTTTCAATTGAAAGCTTTTCACTGCAGATGTCAGAAAAAGGAAACATTTTCATGATTTCTCACTGAGATCAACAGCATCTGTCTTCTAAATTCAATCACAGACTAAGTATCTCAGAATTAAACAGCAAAATAGACAGTGACCTAAGGCTATTATATACACCAAGCAGAAAACTGTTCTTGCCTGTGTATTGGATTTCAGTATCAATGAATTATGCTTAATAGCATGAATTGTGTTCCTCAACAGAGGGAGAACACTGAATATCCCAGCATTTTATGACTATTGGGATACATGCACATATATCTGGGTAATTTGATATTGAAAACCTTTACATGCATAGATTCTATCATTTTCGTGTGTCATGATTCATTACCCTTACAATACAATACACTGACTGGAAGCACTGACCCAGCCAAAGTCTACTAGCTCTTCCCAGAATCCTGCAAGAACTGAGACTACAAAAAATTCCTCTACAGCAAAAAAAAAAAAAAAGTTGCTGCAATTGGCTTTCAAAATCTTACAGGCAGGAAGTTTATTAAAACCCAAGGGGATGAGATTTCAGAGCTGGAAAAACCCATTTTTTACTGCAGAAGCTAAGGGAATTTTCAGCAGCAATGGACAAATCTAAGGCTGAGCAAGAGAGGGAGCAGGTGAAGTCAAAAAAGCCAACATAAATCTCTAAGGAAAGATGCCACTGGATACAAAACACACATAGGAGCTTCTCCCACATTAGTGAGCATTACTTGAAATTCTAAACCTTTCTTCTCTAAAACAAACCATGCGGGTTTCAGAAATTAAGGTGCAATTTGGTTTCCTGCTTAAAGAGTAAAGTGGTGACTGGTGAGAGGAGACAGGGAAGCCTGGAGAAAAGAGCGAGTCTATACAACAAACAAACTGTAGGTAATAAAAGTTGTAGGAAGACAAAAGTGTATCCAGTGGGGCACCTGCACCCTAAGAACAAGTTTGGTAGGCACAGCCTCCTCCCTAGTCAGGCTTGAAAGCAGCAGACCTACAGCAGGCAGGCAACCTCAACAGCCTTTGAGCACCTAAACGTGACAGCTCAACCACATCTGTAAATTACAGAATAAAACATTCAGAAGACTTTGGTGGGAGGGATCTTCTGTGAATGAATCAGAAGAGATCAATGAAATGTGATGAAACTCTTTCATGTACTCAGAATTCGCCTATTTTTGCTCGGTTTTATTCCGGGCATGTTTTGGTAGAAAGTGTCACACAAATAAAATCTTAATTTTCACTTAAAATAGATACCTGAAAATCAATGTGGCAAATTGACAACATGCAGAGTAGACACTTTATGCCTGACAGTCTGAGTTGTTTCACTAAAAATTAACTGCCTTACAGACAAAAAGTGCTTTGTGTGCATTATCAAGGAATTGCAGTAGTTAATTCTAGACCAGGGATTTGTATTTCCCAGATATTCCAGGTCACTGGGCCTTTGGTTTTAGAATTTATTCAGCTCAGACATGTTATTACCTCATAAAAATGCAGCACCCTTAAGTCATCTATATTTATGCAGGCTAGTTATCCCACTAACAAAACTAATTGCACTTTTACTTACTCACAGAGACCGTACATACCTGTTCTCACCCAGGAAGATTTCATCAACTGGGACACATTAAGCTTAGGATAATGAAAGGCTGAAGGAAAAACAGAATGGAGGAAAAAAACACCCGTAAGAACAGCATTCTGAACAACATACACAAAAACAGAAGCCACTACATAATTTATACTGTCAGCAAGCATCTTATTTACACAGATGCACTGCTGCTCCCGAGGCAATGCAGACACAATGGCAAGGGAAGCGCTCCGAACGTACCCTGCCGAGTTTGTCTCTAACAAAAAGAAGCTAACTGAAAAAGTCAGATTTATTACGTGAAAGACTTCAAGCTGCTGCACCGAGGTCATTGCTCCCAGAAATTTAAAAGCTCACTGTCTGAATTGTGACTCTTACTGAGCTAGCTGCAGGATCAGACTCTTGCTCAAAGGGCAATGAGGCAACTCACAAGTGTCTCAGGATGAAAATAAGACCTTCTCTGAGGCAGAAACTACAAGGAAACAATAAATGTAAAGCAAAGAACTAAAAACATATTATTTGTGTTCCAGACTTGTGCAGGGAGAAGCATTTAAAAAAACACCACCTTGATAATTTTTTTTTTTTTACAAAACCCGCCAATAACTGCATGTAGAAAACACTCCTGCAGACAAACCTCATGGCTTTTCTGTTTGGCTTAGTGGCTCCAAGCTTTCTTAATTTTTAAATTTTTCAAAAAAAGTTCTGTGCCAGAGTGAAATCATGGCCCCAGTAAGGAAAAAAGTCTATTTTCACTGACTTCAGTATAGATAAGATTTTTCCCAAGGTTTCCACTGGAGAGCAGTAAAGACATGTTGGGAAAGAAGTGAAGATGGGGGCTGGGCCAACAGTTTCCTCAAGGGAAGTCTTAAGCTTCACTATGGCAATAAGGAAAAGGAATGGTCTTAACTTTCTCAAAATATTTAATCCAGATGCAGTTTGCTAAGCATTACACAAAGGTTAATTTTTAAACCATTTCATGGACAGAAAGAATGCAGCACATAACAATTAAATGACCCGGCCCATGCTGGATCAATTTAGAATAAAGATGTCTAGAGTTGTGGAATAGTTTGCCACTACTCCATGTTTCAGAGAAGTAGAAAATTAAAGTTTTTCTAATTTAATGGTGCAAGAATTTGTAGACATTCTGTCCTTCTGTCAGTGCACCAAAAAAATTATTCTTTTGCCCCTTAAAAAACTTATGAATTTTTTTGTTAAGGTAAAAGCAAAAGAATCGTAAGTTACATTTTACCTTTTATTTTCACAGACTTATAACTAATTCCTATTGGAGAAAAAAAAAAGGAAAATTCGGTTACTCCACCTTTATTTCAATAATAGCACCACTAGTTTCAAGATGACCACCTGTTTGGTACTCTGTGACTTACTGTTCAGAAGGGTATTAGAACACGGTCCCTTTTTTCTGAACAGGAAACACTGGCCTCTATACAAGTGATCAGAATGCACTAAATTTCCAATATTCTCAGACAAGCAAAAAGCATCACAGAGTCTACTTAAACACACCCATTTATTTTTGGCATCCTGTTACTCGATTCTTCTGATTGTAGCTTTTAGACTGAAATTCTATTTACTCTAGTCATGCAATTGTTTACTTCAATTTAGAAATGGAAGCTGGAAAAAAAAAAAAAAGCATAAACTAAATTGAAAACTGATTCTGTTGTTTTCCAAAGCATGGAAAGAGCACGATAAGGAAATCAAAAACCTTCCAGAGACCAGAATGCTTTGAACTGCTAGTGGTTGTGAGTTTCTTCTTCTTTTAACCCAAAAATCATGTTTTGCTTCAATACGTAATGTGCTCTTCACACTTTTTCTAATTAGTACTTGAAAATGATTTAATTCATGCAAATTGCTGGGTGACTATTCATTTAAACTTTTCACGGAATTAATGCAACTTAAAAATAAACCAACTTGAGCAGAAAATCTTGACATTGAAAAAGAAGATGTGCTGTGATCACTGCCAACTAAGGCTAGGTTCTAAAACCTGACAAAGAATGCTGAAATTTGTCAGAAGTCAACAAACCCAGGTTCTAACTCTTATGCCACAGGTCACTCAAGTGTCTCACTGACACACGTGGCCAGATCTTGAGCTCATCTGGAATCTCAGCACTGCAGCAAGATCATACTTGCAAGATTTCTAATGTCCTCTGGAACTAACAATTATAAACAGCACTGACTGATTGTTATTCTGAGGGGGAAGCTGGATAGACCAAATGCAATTATTAGCTAGATTGCAGCTGGTCTGCTAATGACTCTGGATGCATTAATGAAGTAGATGCTGGCATCATTAGAAGATTCTAACACGCAGCCCTGGAGCACCATACCGTGTAACAGCATTGATTCGATGCTGAATGAAAAGGGAAAGGGTCACTTGGTCACCCAGAGACCTACTGACAGCAGTCTAAAGCACATCACTCAGGCAGTGTGGCCATTGCCAGATGCTCCAAGGATCTCTGACTCTGTCCAACAGACGTGTGGGACCACGCAGGATGGAACCGGTCTCATGCTGATCATTCTTATTTCTGATAAATGGAGAATGGCAGTGGAAAGCATGGAGGGAATGCAGTATTTGAAACAAGAAGGCATTAACTGAAAAATAAGATTCTATGCAAACACTGGGGTGTGGGCAATAGCAACACACTGCGTCTGTTTAAAATCTGCTCCAAAATCAAGCCAGAAAAAAATCTGCCAAATATTTCTGCAGTCCTTGGACTATATACAATTTCATCTTTATCCTGTTGGCCTTGCAACATCTCCAACACAGCCAAAATAGATGACATGCATCAAAGTGCTACTTAGCACTCAAAAAACAGCAAGTCCCAAGGCAACTCTCTCTACTTAAAGTCCTAATAAAAACAAAGAGCTTTATTCAGGGTAAGTTCATGAAGGCAAATGTTGCCCATCTACTCCACAGCTAGCCTTTGCCTGACCTCTGAGAAATCTACCAGCCATAAAGAGATACCAAATACCTAATTTCCAATTATTTTTAATGAATTAGCACCCAAACTCTGCGATTAGACTTGGTTTTCCTTCTGCTGACATGTACATCGTGATCATCTAACCAATTCACAATCTGAAACATGAGCTATAAGGTGGACGATGAAAAATAAGCATAGGAAAGGTGTAAACTGGACATTTGAATAGAAACATATTGCTGAGGTCACCTAGAAGTCTTATGAGGAAAGAAGCAAATCTGGAAGTTTCCAGGTTTGGCCATTTTGACAGCCCTATTCCTGCAGAGAACAGTCCAAATTGTCAAACAACTTTTACTCCTGATCTTGATTCTACATGAGTGGGGAAAAAGTTGACAAAGAATTTCTGGTGTTAATGATGCACACTGCACAGGGACAAACCACACAGTTAAAAGTATGAACAGGACATATTACCTATGTGAATAAAAACAGTGAGAGGACAGTGTGTGCAAGGTAATGTAAAGTGAACAGGTAGCACGGAGCAAATACATTCTTTCAAACAAGGCTCATATTTGGGATATTGATGTCAAGGTCTCACTTAACAATGTCAAGATGCACAAGTAGCTTTGCCTGGGCATGATCAACCCCCAAAGCTGGGGATTGAGCCCTGACACTCAGCTCACCTACAAATAATTTCTTCAGATGCAACTACACAACTTATAAAATCATACACAGAGTCCTTAAGGGATAAAGAAAAGTCACCACCAAGAGTATTAACTGTTAGCATGCCTGATAACTAAAGCACAAATAGCACAGAACAGTAGGGCATGGAACATTTCCTATTTACACATAAACACCAACACACATAGATTGTTTACATGTAAATACCCAACATTCCTAGAAAAAGTCACACTGAAAGCGGAGGGTTGCATATTAATTTGCACAGACCAAAGCAGCTGTATCAATCTAAGGTGTTGTAACACCTTCCCTGCTACAGCTGCTCTGTAGAGCAAGGCAAAACATGGATGCGGAGTCCAGGGCCTAGGAAACAAAAACATTTAGGCATCTCCCTGCCAAAGTAGCTTTGAGGAGCTGGCTGTTGGTCACCCTCAATAGACTGTTGAATAAGATGTTTCAGGAAGGATCTGCCCAATGCTGCTGAGCCTTTGGACAGGATTTTTGGCTCTGAATACTGAAGATCTAAACCCCTTAGGCTCAAAATACAGTCACAGCAGCAGTGTAAAAAACTGTAGAAACAGCTAAAAATAACTGGCTGTGGTTGTCTCACTGATAAAAGCGTTTGAACTAAATTCATCATTTCTCTGCTTGCTGACAGAAGGACCCACAGCTCTAATAATCTGAGAAACTATGTTCACTTTGCCAACTTATCAAATAGCACCACAGCTGGTATTCCAGAACAGTGCTTACAGCGCCTATCAAAGCACTACTGGGACCAAACCAGACCAGTTCAAACCCAAATGTGCTGTCCTGCAATGGGCTCAATCTCTAGTAAATACGAGTTCCTCCAACAGCAAGCAAGTCAAAACACTGACAAGGTGCTCCTTAATTTAGGACACCTTACCCACCAAATCCTCATGTTTTCTACATTGCAATCTTTGGTAAGATCTCATAGTTCCTAAAAATCCTGACCTCTTCACTCACTCTACTTGGCTTTCTAATTGACACATGAGTGACCACAGGGCTCCACTGGCGCTGGCCTGGAATCATCCCCACTGACCAGGCACTGTGCACGTGCAGGTAACACAGGGAGAGCTCCCAATACAAGCACTAAGGAAACTTCAAATTTCCTAAGTACCACCAGGAAAGAAAAATAGAATCATAGAATATTTTGGTTTGGAAGGGACCTTAAAGGTCATTTAGTTCCAACCCCGAGGAGAACCATGCACATGCATGTTTAACACGAATGTTTCTCCCCTATGACCAAGCCTCTCTTTCAGAATACACTGGCCTTGGTAGAAATTCTGTTATCACTTAATTACACTGTAGCTCCATTGCACAATCCAGAAGATGGATTCCTTGCAAGGGGAAACCTGCAAATGCACTACAAATATAATTTCAATGTATGTGGTCAAAACTAAAAGCTGTAAAGCCGATGTAGTACATCACAGGAAAAAAAAGTGCCCCTCAACACCAAAAATATTACCAGAGACTAAAAGCTACCTAAAACCAAGGATAAGTGTGTAAAAGAGATGACACAGTGTAAAAAGAACTGTCTTTCAACCAATCAAGGCAGCAGCAATATTCAATTTGAACTCAGTGAGCAATAAAGACCATAGCCAAGAACATGAGATGTTCTGTGGCTTCACAAGATAAAAAGAAACGCTAGTCATCTATGGACAGGGATTCTCAAGACTTTTGTTCCTGGCTCCACTAAACAGACCTACTACTGCATAGAGCTCACACTCTATGTGAGACCAAATGAGAACAGAAATGCTTAAAGAATATGAGTCAACAACCTCATACATTTTTTAATTGATTATGGGAGTCGAGTGATCAAAAATGCTGAAAAAAGTTAAATAAAAAGCTTCAAAAAATCAGTATGTTTAAACTGCTTCCAGTAAATGGGGAAGTATCCTGCGCAATCATCTTACCTAGATCAAAATGTGCTAAAGAGAGCAACTTTTCTGTTGAAAGTCACTCTCTTTACAGTGTTTTCACTGACATACACAACTGCATAATGAACACCAGCTACTGTCAGGTCTGATTTTCCACTAGATGTTTAACTATATTGCAAAACTCAGTGTGTCAGATGTTATGCATCTCTACAGCTCACAGAAATAGCTCCAAAAATTAAAAAGCATGGTGAGATAGAAGAAATGGGAAATTAATGGACTGAGTCAGTAACACCCACCAGCAGGGGAAGGCAAGTACTATTCTCCAATGATCTTGCTTATGTTCATGAGTCATCTAAAAAATCTAACCAAACAGAAGCTGTAAATCTTGAGTGTCAAGAAAGCTCTTATATGCAGGCAGCTCCCATTCATCTATGTTTAGGATGACAGTGGTCTGAAAAAAATTACTTGCCATGCAAATGTACATACAAAGTGAGAAAAGTAATACCTTAAAACGTTATAGAATATATGGACAAATTAATTCAGACGATATGGGCAAACATCAGTTCATGTAGCCAGTGTCCCAGACCTTCTAGAAGTCAGAGACACGGTTAAGTGCAGCACAATCCTGAAAGCAGTAAACCCTGCTGAGAATTAGCAAAGGCCTCTGTAGCCATAACGAGAGAGACACACCTTGGACTGCACCACACAGCAATACTGATCTGAGTGATTTTCTTTTTTTTTTTAATCTGAACTAAGACCAATGGACTAATGAAGCCAGGTTAAGCACAACTGACCCAGCACAAGAGGAAAGTATGATGACAAAAGCAGCAAGTTGCTGCAACACCAAGATGTGAGCAGAAAGGGGCACAGATTTGCTCTGCAGAACTCAGGATACAAGTTAGGTACTTGAAGATGCGTTATCACTTACGCACAAACTTACTTTAAAATTGTGGAGAGGGGAGATACCAGTACAAAAGTATTTTTCAGTATTGGGTAACAGCAAATACTCACGTTCAGCAATCTGCTGCACAGGAAAGCCCAGATAGAAGCTGAATTCCACCACGGACAAGTTTCTGAGCTGCTCACTGACTTCGGACCCATTTAGATAACCATATTTATCTCGGATGGCAAAAACAATGCTCACAGGGCCCTGTCGAAACGCCACCCCAGGCCTGCTCAGAGTTATATTCAGTATCTGAAAAGACAGTATTGAAGCAGTGTCAGCAAAATCAAATCACTGCCACTTCCATCCCTTCCTTGACAGACTTTTTTTTTTCCCTCTAATACGAGAAGAGGGGGGCAATTCACATCTAGACAGAGGAACATCTGTTCCAGATTGGTTCAGCCAGCTGAGTCTCAGAAGAGGCAAAGTTACATGTGAATTCCTCTTCAAAGAGTTATCCTCTAAGGTCAGTCATAATCCAGAATGATCTGAAAGCCACAGCCCAGAAAATGATGAAAAAAACCACCTAGCAAGACAGTCAGCAAAATAAATCTAGTAATAAGCCTTAGATGAATGCCAAACTGCATGGAACAGAAGAAAGGGATTGATTACGGTAAACAAAATTTCCTGAAAATGGATGTTCTCTTGGTTAAAATCTCCTGCACCATGCACACCCAAAACCCACCAATGGTTAGAAGCCTTTTTGTGGCACCAATACACACAGCAACTGTGTCTGTGTAGATAAACCTCTTCTGGAAAATAAGTATTTAAATTAAGTTGGCTAAGCTGATAGTCCAAGAAATTGTTTTGCATGTTCTTTCTTCAGTCTATGCAGTGACATTGTGTCACTGGGTTTAAAGTTCTGAGCACTTTTCTGTATGTACTACATAGTGCCTTAGGTACTATAAAATTTATGTCATTTTTATTCCTGATTTTATTTTAGGGTACCACAGATGGGTATTTACAGTGTCAGTTAAACAAAGTAATAAAATTTTTACTGATTTTGGTATTACAACAAAGTTAGATTAAATTTAAGAATTTAAACAGAAGAGGGAGTTGGTCTCATTGAATTAAATTACTAACTTTCCAGGGAGTTCTAAGCTCTGCTGTGTGATTCAGTGCTCTGCACATGTGCAGTACCTTTCATGTGTGAAGTTCCAGTAGCAGCTGTCACAGACATCATACACTGTATTTCTAGAGCTCAGAAGCAACTAGCATGTTTGCTTACATGATGGCAGAGTCATGTAACTCCTATATTCCCTAACAGGGTCTCCAGCATGGCAATGAGACCTGAAAGTTTTCTTCCAACAAAAACTTTTATTTTGTAGAGGGAAAAACCAACCGACTTCAAGACAAATCCTCAGTTCTACATGACCTAGAGACTGCAAATGACAGCCAGCGAACACCTAACTCATTTTACTGTCTGGATGAAACATGGGACAAGCAAAGGTGAGGGGGGAAAAGGGACAGACACAAAACATGCTCATCTTCTTACCTGCACAGTGAAGTTGTAGAACTCCTGGTGTTTGTTCACCTCCAGGAATGCCATTGTCAGCCCTCTCTCAATGCGCTGGCTAAAGCTGCAGAACCCAATATCCACGTTTCGAGGTACAAACTGAAGTACTGAAAGGAAGGGGCAAACATTAGTCCTACAGAAAAGTATTTCCACGAGAGAGAACAAAACAAGCAACAGAATTCACAGGGCTATAGTTTTCTTCTTTCATGAAGCTCAAGACACGTTCAGTGAAACACCAGATAAAAAGACATTAAAAATACATTTTGTGTTGCTGCAGTAAATTCTCTACTCACTAATATTGGTTGCAGCCGTAATTAGATTTCTGAAAAATACTAGTGACAAAATACTCACTGTTTCCTCTTGCTTACTAGGAGACCTTCACTATATACACTATATACTATAGTGTACTATAGTACACTATGTACACCTTCACTATATACACGTGGCTAACTTCACCTGACTTGACCACTGAATTGGCCACACTGAAATCCTTAGTACCCAACCAATCCATGAAAATCTTCATTAAAAAAAAGCAACAAATACCTCTTTCTTGTAGCCTGAAATACAGTATTTAGCTTATCTAAAAAACTACATATTGGATCCATTAATGCACATTAGTATTGGTCTAATAGTTTCAAAACACTTAGTAAGCTATCTGTTAAATTTAGATACAGACATCTTTAAGCTCAGAAGAGAGCAAGAAAGAGCCCAAGACGGAAAGAGTGAGTTTAGAGGAATGTGATCAGGCACACACACCTTAACTACATGCATGCCTGTGGATTTCCAGATATAGTCTTACCAAAGAAATGCTATGGGTTAACTTACAGACCCTAAGAGCAATGTTATACAGATTCAAAACCAGACCATTGTCTATCTATATAACCATATTAAGCAGCGGAAAAAGACATCCCACCTGCATAGTTAAAGTGATGTCCTGCCATACAATTATTAACAGAGCATAAACAACACACAAAACGTTCCTGAACAGAAGTACCATGTTGACATTTATTAATGCTGCTTGTACGCTGAGTCCCTGTCACTACCTCATTACAAAGGCAGTTTTATCATGCACACAGGGCCCAAAGAAGATCTAAAATGACAACACTGACTCTCTAAATCTATTACATGGGTACTATTTTGCTGTAGATTATTAGTAGTCAAACTTTGCATAAACCGCTGCAATACAGCAGCCACGGAAATCTGAATACTACATAAGCAACCCTCCTGCTCACGTTATACATGAGCAGTCAATCCTCCTGCTCACCAATTCTCCTACATCACAACAACACAAAAAGGCAGCTTTTAATACAAATTTAATCTGAAATTGACACAAGGATTACGAAGTACCTGCACTGTGATTTTATGAATAAATGTTTCATAGATATTTTTTTCTCTTCTCGCCTTCAGAAGCAAGAAAAAGAGCACACCTATTTTGCAACATATCAAAAAAAAATTCCAGAAAAGAACCATGAAATGATGGGGTTAACTGTTTACAATTTATCACCTCTCTGCCGTGGAGCTGCAAATTATGCCATTAACAACAAGAATTAATATTCACGGTAGAACACAGGGTTTTGACTCAACCTTGCATCACAAGTGAAGAAGTGGGAATCAGTACAAAGCGACCTTTTCCCCTCTGTGTCAGGAAGAACTCACCTGTCTGAACTTGGAATCTGTTGTCTGGCACAGTGAAAGAAGGATGCATTGAGAGGATCATGGGGGCCTCACCACGAAGAAGACTGCTGTTCACAAGCACGTTTATGACAGCTATTGCCGTGTATACAAAGGGACCGGATGTCACCAAGAAAGCAAATTTGGGGGAAATTTTATAAACCTACAAAAAAAGAAAAAATCAGAAATGAAAATAACCCAAATGTGCCAGCGTTAAATTTGGCAACATTTTACATCTACACAGTCTCATGCAGTTGAAAGCCACCTCATCAAGAGGAGGAAAATGCAATCTTTATTTTTCAAAGAGCAGCAGAAGCACAAACACCACTTCTGTGCCCTGCAGCCTCTGCTCCAGTGCATCAGAGAGGCAACTCCCCTGTGCCAGGTGCACCTACTGGAATCTCTTCAGTACAACACACCAATCTCACCACTTCTTGATTTATCACATCCCCACATATTAGCACTCCCCCTCGCCTGCATTCCCCTGGTGTACATAACATTTCCCATACAAAATTCCTGTTTACTTACTGAACTGCTTGCATAGCTTCTGCATTTCAGTCATACACCACATGGTGAATACATCCTATACCATTCATACGTGGCACACAAGGAGTAAAATACACATAACCAATGTTCTTTGGATATAATTTTCACACTCAAGAAAACTTTCTTCCAGAGAGCACTTCTATCTGCTGGTTTCAACACAGTTACCACATTACAATTCTCCTCTTCCAATTCATGTCCTGACTTTCAATCTTCTTAAAACCCCTAAGGAGCCTTAGACATCATGTAAAAGAAATGAGATTGCAAGTTAAATATAAACCTTGAACCATGCAGACACTTTTATCCACCATTTCTCAGTCACCTAAGTAAGAACAAACTGAAGGTTTTTATTTATTTAAACATAATGCAGTGTCTTCCCTCCTTCAGAGAAACCCTCTCAATATTAAGAACACCTGTTCCCCCACCATTATTTTCTTCCTTTTTGATTTACTCCCCCAGTTTGCTTTATTTGCCTGTGGCAGTCACACTTCAAAAATATTTTGGGATGTGCAACATGATGGCCTCACAGATAAATAACGTAAACCAGAAACCTAATGTTTCCAATAAATGTGGACCTCTTAGCTGAAGGGATGCTAGCACCTTGCAGATGCCATGCTGGTGAAGGGATATGTTAGATAACTTCAGCTTCAGGATCAGCCTTAGAGGAAAGCACAGTGCCACTTAAATTACGACCCACATGTTCCTTACTGGTATTTCTGTTGCAGCGTAAAGCAATGGCAATTGCCGTCTAGATGAGACAGCAAGCTCCTCTTTCCTGTCCTCTAAAAAGCATGCATTTCAGAGAGCTCATCTTCACCAGAAGAAACTACCTCAGCAGCAGAAGGAAATGAGAAAAATAATCTATGCTGCTCATCACGCCTTTCTTTTTCCTTAGCCCACAAATATATGCAGCATCCAACTTTTATTTTAAATGGATTTAGATCCATAAAACTCAAATTTGTTTGATATGAATAATGTGCACAGCTCTTTTCAGTTCCTCTTATCTGAAATTTTATTCTTTTATCTCATGATGAAATAATCTCTGCAGCTTCAGTTTGTCAAATGGAAACAGCAGTTAAAATGGGTAACACATGCCAAAAGAAAGTTGCCCATTACTTGCAAATGAGACTACTTAAAAGGCAAGAAAAACAGGAATTAGAATTACAAATCTCAGTGACAATTTGCTGGTGATTTCTAAAGCAATATATGCTGAGGAAGAGAGGCCTACCGCAGCCAGCATATACTTATGCACTCGAGTTGGGTATTTCAGACAGGAAAGCAAGCCTCTGTAACCAACTCAACTGCCTCCATCTCTGACTGGTTGTGCTGCATCTCAGACACCAGGAGAGCAGCCTACCCTGGAATTAACTTTTTCAGCTCAACAGCTAACACCAGTTCCCTTCTGTGCTCCATTGCATCAGAAAAGCGACAGCAACTCCAGAATGGACACCCAAAATAAAAATCCACTTTTAACAGTAATTTTGAGGTAGGCAGGTTAGAACCACTACAAGTCAAAACAACAGCTATTTCTGCTTGACATATTGCAGGGTTGTCTAGAATTAGCCCTCTTCAGCCTAATCCATATGACAGAAATAACAGACCCATGACAGCATGATGTCTACAAGCTAATTCACAGAGAAGTCTACAAAGCTATCTAGGATGGATAAGCGCAGCTCAGGACTCTGGATTCATGATTCATGAATGAGAACTGCTGCTCTCGGCACAGCTCTAATGGTTCACAAACCCAGCTTCCCTCTCTAGGAAGTTTCACCTCTAGTGCCAGGACAGCTAGATGATAACAAATTAGGTAGCTGAACCATCACATTTTAGAGCGTCACTATTAAAATAGACAAGCACGGATTTCTTATATTAAAAAGTACAAATTTTTTACTTTAACACCTCGGGCCAGAAAGCCAGAGAAGCACACCAAACTCCATGTGCACTTTGGAGCCATTCCCACTGCAAAAGCAGAAACCTTTAGTAGAAGCAGAGAACTCCTACCAACACCTCGAGTTAAGCTATCCCTGCTCCAAAGTGCAATGACTTACCCAACTCTGCTGTTTCCAGGACACAACCTACCCCATTCCAAGCTACCCTCACTAGAGAGAGCATGTCCAGTACAGAAAGTTTTTAAGTCTCAGTTCACTAGAGGCTAGAAGAGTATTTAGGAAAAACATCACTGTATTGTTTCTCACTGTATGTTTTCTAAGCATTTGCTAGTGATTATTGTCTGCTAAAACACTTGATCAGATGCACCTTTGCCACAACCCAATCCATGCGTACACTCCACTGTATTATGCTGCGTAAACATCTGGCAGAAAGCATCAACAACTGATTTCCTCACCACCACCTTATTAAGAATCCTCTAAAGAGCCTGCAGAGAGTGTTTAACTTCCTGAAGGTGGACTACAAAGGCTCACTGGTCTTAAAAATGAAATAAAGCTTCTGCAGGATCCTAAGGCAACAGTTCTCACTGGTTTTATACATCTCTACAGTACCAGCCAGAACTTCAGCAGTGATGAAGCAGCAATGAAGCCAGTGCAAGACCACAAGGTGGCATCTTTGAAAGAAGCATTTACCTGGCAATGACCTGAACTCCTTACTTTGGAGGCAGAGTTCACTGATTTGGGATTACAGGAACTGGTAGGTTAAGGACACACCCCCAAAACCACATTAAATAAAACAACAAAGCGGCTACAGTAAAAATGCTAAAATGCATGATAAAATTTCCAAGCACAAATGAGGCTGGCAAAAACCATTTTCCTGTTGGCATGAACTTAATGGCACCAGGGGTCCTGGCAGTGAGTCACTGCCAACACTATTTTATTTCACACCCCAGTGCAAGTCAAGTCAAGAGAACATTGTCTAACAGACCTTACCCAAGTGTCATAAGCTTTACACTGCAGAAAGTTGACTAAAATTACTCTTACTCAGACAATGGGGTCTTATTCTTTTGCAGACGCAGTATGTTGAGACCAACTAGGAAAAAAACCGAAATTTTTCATTATTCTCACTTTGGCGTAAGGATTTGTCTAGAAAAAAACTGACAAATTTTTTTTCATTTGGGAGGATTCTGCCTCCTCTTTTTTCCACTTCAGCAGCTCACAACGTTTGAAGTAATAAGGTAGCAGAGACCAAAAGTTTCCACTGAAAAAGCTGAGGGTGAAAAATGTTTTAATCCTCCTTTCACTGCTAAACTTGCTTCCTATTTAGAGTGAGCAGCAGTTATAGCCATCACTGCCACGGATTTTATTTTTAAAGCATACATTACTACGAAGTTAAATTTAACTGGACTGTCTCCTGATTTACTGTACATTACATCACAGCGAGGGAACATCTGTGAGCTGTAATAAGAGACACAGTAAAAAAGCAGCTCAGAGAACTGCACTGCTTTACCATAACTTGAAAACACACAAATTGTTTCTGGGTACTTTCAACTAACAAAAGTCAGGTCTGTTTGATTAATTAAGTTTAGCGAGATAAAGAAGTTCTGTTTAAAATACTGCATTACATCACCACTCAACATACTGCTGTTATAGACAGCTCTTTTTCAAAATAACAGTTTGTTAGTATCCCACAGTTAGAGGCGAAAACATATTTGCTAGCGATTATTTTTAGTGCAAAACCCATATGACAGCAGCATTCTAGAATAAGCAAAACTGATTCAGCAAAGATGTCTTTCCTTTTGATAAAAAAGATTTTCCAAAGAACTTAGCTGGACTAGCTGCATTATTTATAAAAACAGTTACTTCTGAGAAGTCTTAGGACTTCTTAAAAGCTTTCTCCTATTGAGAGCTTTACAAGGCAATAGTAGGCCTGAAAGGCAGGAAGTTAAAGAAAAAAAATATAAAGCGAGACATCAAATGTTTGTTCCAATTAACCTTCAAATATTTAGCAATGGATTTTGTCTTACTGCTGTTAGTATTAAGAAGGTAAGCACTCTCATATTACTGAGCTGTGTAAGGTCATTGAAAATTAAGTGTGTTTCTGTAATTACGAACATCTGACTTCTTCTTGACTATTCCAGTTAGCACAAACTGAAGGTGTAATTACAAACCAGTAGAAAAATCTCTTATATATAAAAAATCTAAGTAGCTCATGAGCAGGTGTTGCTAAAAGGACATAAACTACAAATAATTTACAGAGGCAGCTCACTGTAGCTGAAGTTTGGCAGGAGTTTATAACACTCCCATCTTGACTGAGTAGTAGAGATGTACATCCTCAAACATCAGACATAAGTTTAATTATTGAGTGCAGTGATCATGGGAGATGCCAAAGTTAAAGGCACCAGGCAATTCTGTGCATAGAGAAATGCAAGCTATGTTCCACAAACTGCTACTTGAGTTAACTAAATAATGAAAACAAGATCACTGACTCAGAATAGATCATCTGGTGCTGGGCTATGACAACTGCATGAATACAGACACGCAAAACTGCAAGTGCAGCTGAACCTCATCTACACCAGTAATTCCATTTAAGTATTTCCTCACCACTGAAGTATCTGATTATACAACAAAGGTACCCCCAAACTACCCCTACAGTCTTTTCCTCTCAGACAGAGGACTTGAGACAGAGGTGGAAAACAGAGCCTCTAACCCTCATTTCAACCAGATGATCACTAAGAAGTTAGAAAACAATACTGAAACATTGTTCAAAGATGATTCCTTGAATATCAAAGCAGAGAAAGCTTTCAGAAAAAACCAAGAGTACAGCTATTCCTGTGAGGGGGTAAGGACAGGAGTTACACCTACCTGAAGGCTTAGAAATAATATCTTACAGTATTCTGCACACCTGGATTTTTTCCCCTGCCAAATCAGGCATTTGGGATTCCACCCCCTCCCCCTGCAAGTGTTGATGGTCTCACAACATAAAATAGCACAAGGCTGTGGAGAAGGTTTCGTTTTGTTTAAAGTGCTAAGTACGTAATCAGCCAGCAGAACGAACAGACCTGTTTAACAGGTATTTTGAAGGGTAAAAGTCCTTCAGTTTCAATTCACCAGCCAAAGGACGTGAGCAGTAGAGTCTGGACACTGCTTGCTCACCTCTGGCAAAACCAAGAAAGACCTGTCCTAGAAAATGATGGCATTCTTAAAGTAAAAAAGTTGACATCATGTTCACATTTTAAAAAAACCATGACTAACATTTAGTTGAAATAAAGCTCCCTCTAATACAGTATCTACGGACTGTTTGAATTACTATTCTAGCTTGTGAACTAAACCCACTATTGTATTACATTGATCAAAGAGTACTTGTACACTCTTCATACCACTTACCTCTAGCTCTACTGATCTCCTGAACTGAACTCTGAGCACTTGTCTGATGGATTCACTGACATTTCGTAGAACAGCTCTTCGGGCCAGCACTAGAAATTAATGTCAGTCAGAAAATACATTTTAGCTTCATCTCTTGGGTTTTGATTCGAAGCTGTGTTTTCAGTTGTGCAGTGCATGAAAAAGCAGGCACAGAGATCAGCTGCATCAAACAGGTAAGATGAACAACAAGGACACGGGCGAAGGTGTGACTGTATCCTAAAAAGTGACTGTCTGTAAAGTTTAAGGAATGCTAAGTTTATTTCCTTTCTCTTGTTTTGTTTTTCCATAGCTAATGTCTTTAGCATTCTGATAAACAAAACTTTTAAAGAGCCACTGAGGCATTCAAATGGGAAGGTAGCAGCATATTCAGTCCGACTTGTGAGTGAGTCTGCTGTCACAACACAGTTAAAAGTTTTGTAGGCAACGCATGGAATGCAGATAAGGTCAGAAAAAAGCCACAGGAAATATGCATCTACTTTTCTCTTAAATAAAAAGTAAACAAACATGACATTAATTAATGAAAGGGATATCCACAGAGTAAGAAAGAGCTTTAAAATCCTCACATCCCAATGGATGTCATGTCTGCTACAGTCACACTTGACACTGTGACTGTGGGTTAAGCAAACAACTGAAAAGTGTCGTGTTGTCATCTTGCATTTATTTTCCATCAGTAACTTGCCTACAAAACTAGTCAAATTACACATTTAAAAAAAGTCTTCCTCATCACTAGCATAGCTAGATCACCTACATATCTGGAGGATGAGATTATGCTCATTCTGCTTTATTCCTTACTACTAAATCTTAAGGGTAAAAAAATATTGCTCACCACGAAAATGCAGCACTTCTGCAGCTGCCCTGGATTAGTTTGCTGGTATTGTTTTGTTAACAAGCTAGGAAGAGGCAGGAAAACACCAGAAAAGCAAACACAGATGCTAAGACAATTTTGAAATGCACTAATGTCACTTTTTCTGGTTACAAACACACCAAATCCAGTTGAAGGTAAGTATGGGAGGAGGTAAGATACAAACACAAGCTAGTAAGGTAAAATTATAAAAATGGTAGCAAAACCCAAACGTTTTTTAAACCAATTCTCCTCTTACATAGTACAACATTACCTTACATGCAGGTGTTTTTTTAATAAACAGCAGCAACAACTGAAAGGAGAAACTTACTCAGTCAGAACATTAAACAGTTTGGCAGAACAGCCCCGTGACAGTAACATTCATTTACAACCAATGAAATGATAAAGCAGCCTCTAACTCAGCACACTTGTACGTATGCATCAGCAATTTTAGAAGACAGTTTCATTCTCTGTGCAGTGTAATGTATTTGTAACTTTTTATCACAATGACTTTGTTCAAATGAATTCTATTATTTTTAACAGTAAATGATAAATCAGTGCTTTCACAGCTCTTTGTCTAAATTTACGCTGTGTTTCTTTGAAAGGTTCACTTAGTTAATTCAAAATCTGCAGTTTAGCTAGGGGGTCATATTACAGTGGCTTCTGAAAATTAAAATGAAAACGTTGGGAATATCTTACCTGCAGTGACTAAGTAGGCGTCGGGAACAGTGATGTCGCAGACATACGGCTGCCTGGTAGTAGTCATGGCAGAGGTTACAACCACCGCTTCAGATGGAGTAGTGGTCCTCAGAGGAGTGGAGGAGAACGTCCCCGGGCTGCCCGTAGCACTGGTGACAGTGGTGGAAGGAGCTGATGCATCAGCACCAGCAGTTACACTGCTTCCTGATGGAACTTCAAATCCAGGGGGAGGGCTAGTAGTCAGAGGAAGCTGTGTGGGAGCAAATGACGAGGTCACAGACAGAGATGCTGTAGGAAAGGGCACCACACTGATGGTGTTGGCATCTGATGTGAGATTGTCAGGGTCTGTGGGAGGAACGGCTGTGGGGACGCTGCCCTTGCTGCCAGATGTTAAAAGCAGCGTGGGGTTAACTGTAGCACCAATATCCTCATCAGAACCCAGAGCAGTTGAAAGTAGAGATGAAGATACATTTAAGACAGGAGTTGCTGGAAAGGTAGTAAACGAAGAGATCAGATTTGTTTCACTGAGAAAGATGCTGCTGGTAACTGACTGGGTGTCGGAAGTGGGCAGCACCAGGGTAGGAACCACAGAGTGAGAGGTGGAGAGTGAAGGCTCCAGCTGAGAGGTAGCTCCTGTGGCAGCTGAGGTAAACACAACTTCAGAGCCCACTGGCAGTACCGAGGATGCTTCCAGAAACACAGATGACTCTGAGTGAAAATCTGGTGATGGCGTTATTTCAGGAACCTGCGTATCTGGAAGGGACGATGCATTTGAATAAAAGTATGATGTTTGGCCAAGATTTGACTGAGAAACCTCGGTGTCAGTGGCAGAGCTGACAGTGGTGGCTAAGTCCCAGCTGGCAACATCCACAGAAAGTACTGGTGTCCCAGTCAACAAGGTCTGAGGTAAGAGTGTTGATAAATCACTCTGCATGACAGAGTAAGAATTTAGCATGGTCAGTGATAAAGACAAGTAGCTAGATTCAATAACAAATGGTGTTGATAAAAGATTGGATGGAAAATCTGAAATATTTAAAGACAGTTCGTCCCTTGTAGATGTCTTGCCAAGCAAAAACACAGATTCCGACGGCATTAATTCTGGCAATTCCAGCAAGGTTGTCCGACTGATTGCAAACGATGCTACTGGCTCACTCGGGATGATGGTAGAGTCCAACAAAACAGTGGTGGCACCAGGAAGCTCTACACGAGTGCTTGGAGTCAATGAAATTGTTTCCAGAACAGGGAGGGTCTGGGAAGCAGAGATGTTCAGTGACATTTCCTCAGGGAGCTGATGGTAGGAAGGAGATATTGTTATAGGTGTTCTAGTGTCTGTAGTGCTTATTAAAAACATGCTTGAATCAGGGATTTCTGCCAACCTTGAAGAAAGTGAAACAACTGGTCTTGATGGAAAAGAAGTATCAAAAATCTCAGGTGTAGGTTCCTCTAATTCATACCCATCAGTAATTATAGTTGTAAATGCAGTTACGCCTTGTACTTCAGAGGCTTTGATGGTCAAAGTTTCAACATAATCGCCTGAGCCCACATCATGTTCTGGGGAGAAGCCTGCTTCTGGCAGAAGTGAAACTGAGTCACAATACAGACAGTAACTATACGATCTCGTGTAAGGCACTGGACTCTTGAGCTCACTGACAAGCTCTGATTGACTTGGTATTTCTGAATCAGCAGGCAAATTTGGTGCTGTAGTGGAGAATTCACGTGTAAACGGGCTGGCATTAAGAACTGTATAAGAGTTCATGGAAATGGCAGCTGAATCAAGAGGGAAAGACACAAGCGGAAGACTAATAGGAAAAAAAGCAGGCTCAGCACTGGCTGCTGAAGCTGGTGTGGCCCAGGGAATGCTTGGAGTAGGGTAGGTCCTTTGACTGAGAGATTCTGCTGCCCTGCTACTCACATGAGTGTAAACATCCCCATACAGGTCTGCACGTTGTGCTGTGGCATCTGGGGCCCCAGGGCTGTTTTCACCCAGCAGCTTGAGATGAAGAGGCGATCCCTCTGAAGCAGCCCCAAAAGGCAGAGCTGTTAAACTTGGAGTAATGTTTTCCTGTGCCACAAGTCCCATCTCTGAAGGAATGGAAGTGAAAGGAACAGCTGTATTTGGAGGGTACAACAGCAAGTCTTTGCTTGCTGTTAGTATTTCATGGTCTGGTACAAAAGGCTTTAGTTCCGTAAGAGTGTAGCTGCGTTCAGGGACAGCGCTCAGCGGAGTCTTCTGCTGTGCTGTTTCTGAGATATCATACAGTGAAGAAAGGACAGATAATGAAGGTGTTAGCAACACAGTTTCTAACATTTCTCTTGATGGCTCTACTGTATTAACTGAGTGATGATCTGTTAAAACTGCAAAAGACTTCACTGGAGGAGTCCACTGTGCCTTTGAAAAGGAGCTAATAAATTCATCATCACTTAGGAATGCCTCATTGCTCGTTAGAGAGACATCTACCAGCGGAGTACTTCTCCCTTCTGAAATCCTGGCTGTTTCTTCCTGGCTAAGTGAAGTCCCATCAAAGGAAGTGGTAACTGATGATAAAACTGTTTGAAGCAAATTACTTTCTTGGGACTCCAAAGTACTTTTTGCTAAGGCTGTTTGTGTCCTGCTGCCTGATATGCTTTCATGCACCGTTGAGAAAAAGGAAAAATTCTGCTGTTCCAAGGATCTCTCATCTAAATCAAGAGGGAGAGAAAAACAAAAGCCAAAACACAATGGATCAGCATGAGTAGTAAGATCGCTACGAGCAAACTTCACAGAGTATTTCTGGAGACAACTGCCTAGAATTGAAAGGTGAAGACAAAGCATCCCAGTAAGTAAAAAACTTCCACAAGCAAGTCAGCATAAATAGTAAGACTTCTTGTGAAACTCCGTTCCTTGGAAACGAGCAGGACAACACAAGCTCCCTCTCGCTGCACTGACATGTCTCTCTACAGCAGCACTCTAGTGAGCCCCATGGAGAGCAGAAAGTGGCTCCCTCTTACCTGTGCAAGGCTACAGCGCATGGCAGCTAATGGTCTCACAAAGCAAACATACCAGAAAGGGTAAAAAGGAACAGTGCAGGGGAAAATCTTACATGATTTTAGGTGTTTTGCTTTCCTTTTAGTATCACTTCATTTCCTCTGATTTTATTATTTCTTAATACTAAAGTCACTAGAAGATTTACTCTGTTTCATGGACCAGATCCTCCCTCTCGTATCAGAAATAGGTGACACAAGAGATGAAGAGGCATTCCCTTTTTCATAAGGCAAATGTGGACCTGGTATCAACAACAAGAATATGCTAACATGTTATGACATTCTTGTAACATGTTATGTTTACATAGTACACCATTCATCTCAAGTCTGGCCTGCTAGCAGTCAGTGACAAATCGCTTCATTACACAATTGCCATCTTTATTCACAGCCCTCTACAGGACTGCTCTCTTTATAGGCCACCTGTAATAGAGCTTTCACTCCTCCAGTTAGCAGAGTTCAAGTAGTACTGGCCAGATCCAAACAAAAAGGAGAAAAAGCTGAGAATTCACCACATACTTCAACAAACAAAATACTCTCCTCTCTCACAAAAGCATTCTTGGGTTACAGGGAAGATGTATATATACGCTTTTCCAACCACAGATGAGTTTGGCAGAGAAAAGGTTGATTACTTTTCTGAAATGTCGAGACTGGATTAACAGCATTCAGAGCTGAGTAATTAAAGGAAATCACAGAAAACTGCAGCAGAATAGTTTTCAAGGGTACACACAAAGGGTTCATCCTTAAGTTATCTATCACGCCTGATCATTCTATTTCCTAGGTAGTGCTGCTGGAACCTACTGGCAACACACATTAACAAGGCTGGGGGGGGCAGGAATTGTGTCCAGTTAAACCAGCAGGGACCAGTTTAAAATAAAAACAAGCATACACAGCACAGAGTGCTGGACAAATGATACAGTACACAGCTCAATTGCAACTACATCTGTAACCCTTTAGAGGATGCCTTGAACTCAGTAACCCATGGAAGGTCTCGCAGGAATAGCTCACCTATCTGTTTCCCAGTGTCTAACACCACTTTCCAGAGGTGATAAACTGCTGTACTTATCCCTTTCTCCCTGGTTTGTTTGCTAAACTCCTTGACACAACTTTGCAAGTGCTGACACACCGACTTGATACATTTTGAAGGTACTGATCTGAAAAGCACAACTGCAAGCGTTAATGCTCAGAGCCAATACCACTGTACCACTAATCACACCTAACTAAATGAGTGCTGTGGTTATATCCCTTTTTTTACAGATTCCATGCACAATGTTTTGCAGCATAACAGACACTACTCTCTCAAGCAGTCCCAATCCATTTTTTCCTCCTGAAACTCACTGTAGGCATTACCAGCTTTATGATGCTTAGTTGGTGCATGATGATAAAATATGCTGCCTTACAACGCTCTCAGGTGAAGAAAAAAAAGAAAAGACAAGAAAAAACACTCTTGTAAAAGCTATGTAAGACAAGTAAACAAGTCCATCCTCAACCTCTTCATCAGAGGTCAGGCGCTTGAACACGACACAGCGCAGAACAGTGCAGCCACCATGGAATAACAGCTTTCACAAGGAGTTAACGTGAGTACCAGACAAAGCAGTTTCCAAGAAGCACAGAACCAAAATGTACCCTGACGCAGCTCTGCTAGCTAACCAAAAGTTGTTCAGTGTTTTTTCTCATTGCTAGAAGCCTCCCTGGCCTCGCTCTTTTCTTCGATTTCTACGCTTCCAACCTTTACTTTTCTCTTTGTGACATTTTGAGTAAGCAGGGAGTTACTGAAGGAAAAGACTTACAAGACTGTGAAACAAACACTGTCAAAATGAATTGCTTCTCTCCCTACATGCATGCACATTTCCTTTTAGGCAGCCCTGTAAAGTCCTGCCCACCTTGGTCACCCTTTGGACACTGAACCCTTGCTTGTGGCAAGTTCCACACTGCAGACAAGCATGGTAACAGAGAAAGTACTCCTAGTTCACCACAGCTCCATGCTGTAAATCCCTGCAGCACTACACAAGGCAGCTGTGATAGCTTCAAAATAAAGAGCACGGTACACGTGGACCTGATACAGCTGACAGTTAATATGACCAGGCAAAGCTGAATACTAACATTAATTATTAGTGCCTGCACTTTTGATCAGGTATCTCCACAAATCTTTGATCCAAAGCTAGATGTGATTCCACAAAAACAACTCTACTGCCTATCCATGCACACTGCTGTGTGCCATCTTCCTCCTTCACCCACAGAGAGCCCCTTTATTTTTGTTCGACTTGACAGGGAAGCTGTCACGTGTCAAGATCCTGCTGGAAGTAAATAAATGTCACAGAAAAGATGTTCTGAAGAGTTAACTGCATAACCCTAAGCTGTCCAACACACATGCAGAACAGGCAAGGCTTTAAATTCTTTCTGACCTTAGAATATGCTTTTTAAAATTTTTTAGGATGATCTGGTAATATTTTTACCTTGAAAGACAAAGGAATAGTAAATAATAATTTCATCATACACTCTTGCCTTGCTTCTTAATGTAAAGAATCTTGTCGCTGATGCCAGGAAGGAAAGAACACAACTTCTGAAATAAATGTTTCATTTTTTGAAGGAAAACACACTGTGTCTTGAAAAAGTTACAAGCTCTAAGACAAGGTAAGAGCAGTGTTACCTGCAGTAGGTGGAATGGGAAAAATTCACCTATGCATGTAGGCGAGCAAGTTCATGAGTCGATGTTCCACACTATTTACTTTGCTCAGTGTTTCAGAAGCAGGGAGCATTAGCGATACGCCATTAATAATACAAATTAGTGTTTTCTGTCAGCTCCACAGAACAGTGCACCACTTGAATAGCGCTTGTCAGAACTGAGCGTGCCTCTCAGGCAGAGCAGATGGGACGCGTGGCAGATGTGTTTGGGAGCAGCCAGACAGCCCACAAAGAGGCAGGAAAAGCAAAGGAAAAAGGGGAGGAGGAGAAGGCACACCACGGCATGACAATCGGCCTCATCAGCGCAGAGTGGCCGATCTGGCTGTACCGTGGGACAAAGGAAGCAGACAGATTGCACATGTTCTGCTGCATCTCAGTGCCACGGCTGCACAAAGCTATTGATGAATATCAACGCTGACTTGTTTGTTTGCACAGCTGTTACTGTCAGGTGACGGTTCCCCCCGTTCAGTTCACAGGCAACGGTGACGGGCTCACATCAGACAAGCCAAACTCTGCCAGGCTGATAACATGATGAAAAAGAATAGATAGCTTAGGGAACAAAGCTGTGATCCCAAGCTACAGCAAAGGCAAGCACTAGTGGCAGGGGCCACAGGAGTCACAGATGGCACCAGTACAATGCCACAGCTCAGACAATGACATTCAGACACGGGAGGAGCAATAACACAGGAAATCTGCTGGTGGCCTTGGGGTGGCAAACTCTCTGCTGCTCCTGCTGCCCGCCAAAACTGGTAGGAGTCACAAGCAATTCACAAGTAATGAAACCTGCCACTGAACAGAGCAACCCCTGAAACTGCCAAATCCGTACTTACAGAAGCACAGCCGAGCCCTGCTAAGGCTGCTGCAGACTTGTGTGAATTTGGGAAGGAAAGAACTTTCTCATGACTACAGCAAAGGACTGCTGCAGTCCGCAGACTTCTTTGGTGGCAAAAATATACCACGTGTGCTTGCCAGAAAACTACACGTGTTCATAAACCAGGAACTAGACTAGTCATTTTTCCAGAAAGCAATTAGAGGGATGCAGATTGCATCCTTCCTGTAGCTGCAGTGCTAAAAAGTAATGTCTATTCTATAACCTGTAATAAAGAAAAAAAAGGATGTTTCAAATATATATTTGTAATAATACACACGTATATTGATGTGGTTTTATATTTTCTTCATTTATAACAAATATACTTCAATGTATTTTTTAAACACAGGATTCAGATGTAATCTCACCTCTGCCACTGGTGTCTCATGTGACTTCAAAAAACCTGCACCACTTTTCTGCACTCTGCTATTAAGATATGGCAATTGTACACCACCCCATTTGCCAGTATTTACTAAAAAGTCAGTAATTCTCCACAGTATCAAGATGTTAAATCACAGACAGGTACTGGTATGACAACAAACACAGGAAACCTTTACTTGTAATAAAAATTAAACCTTAGGAATAGAACTAGTAATTTTCGTTCTATTGTTTTTTGAGAAACTAAGTTATGGCTAATAAAGTTTGCAAACAACAGAAAATGCCAGGAGACTAGCAGCAAAACAGTTCAAAATGTGTATCACTAAAACAAAAAAAGTCTTCTGTGCACTAACACAATGACCAACAAAATTAAATGTTAGTAGCTGTATTTTTTAGGCAAGGAGAAAAATTGCTTTTATTGCTGCCCATTGTTTCAAACAGATGCATTTTAGGTAGAAAGGCAATCAATACATTCCAAATATTAAGGTCGAATTCCTAACTAACTACACAACAGCAGCTCCCAAATCATTAAAATTAAAGCTATGAGCTCGCTAGGAATATTCACCACTTGAAAGAGCTCTTGATTATGGGATGGAGTAGCATATCTCATTTAAGGGAAGCTTTTAATAACATATATTTTAACCTTTCCTTCAAGAAATGGAAAGTAGGAAATTGAATGCAGCGTAGGACTCAAGACCACCCAAGGGTAGAAAGAATGATAGATGCAAATGTATCTAAAAAAAATCCTAACTCTTCCTTCTACAGCTTAACACTTAATAACTTCCTAATTTATTTAACAGCATTTAGTTCAGCTTCCACCAAAAAGAGCTTGTATGCATTAGGTCATTGCAAAAAATTTATACAGCTCCCTTGTGTAAGCCTCTAACTAAATTTCTTAGGTGTCTGGCTTGTAGGAAAATACCAGTCACAGAAGCATGTGCAGACGAAAAGCTGCCTGCTTTCTTCTCTGGGAGGCATTAAGCATGGATTGAACAGTGACAATAATTACCCCTGGCACACAAAAGCCAGGGAGAGGAGGGGATGGGAGCCTGCACTGTCCCTCCCTTCCCAAGCTTCAGCTCACAGCTCCTCTGCGGGGCTCCCTGCAGATTTTGGAAGTTTCTGGTCCCTGGAGCACATGCTGCACCCCTGCCCAGTGTACCCTCAGGGCAGCGAGGGACACAAACCATCCAAAGTCCCAACAGTTCTTTCTCAAAGATGTTGATTTTCTCATTTTGAAAGAATCTCACATCATTTACCAGATGCACTTATGAATTTTAACAAATTAAGCTTCTTGTACCACCTGAAAGGCTAAAAGAAAGAAAAAGTAAAGAAACTGAAAAATTATGCTGTCTCGGCCCTCTTTCTCACTGTAGTTGATGAAAACATTTCAGGACAGAGAAATCTGTATTACGTGAAAAATAAGTGTTACTAGGAAGCAGCAGGCAAAGTGAGTGCCTGGGTACACACATACCCACTTTTACACACTTCAGGTTTTAACACACAGCCAAAAAAGAAGAGGAACATCTTAAAGTCATTCTTCACCCACATGCACAGCTGTGGCTCAGCTGCTGCCCAGGTGCAAGTAGACAAGAACCTCCCCCTGCTGCACAGCAAATAAGCACAAGCTTCCATCTCTGTATGAGGAGAAAACATGCACCAAAGCACAAAGGGGCAAAGATAAAGCCGTGCCTGCTGGCCAGCAGAGTTGATGAAGCTTTGTAAAAGAGTTTCAGTAGAAGTTTAGTAGTTTTGCATTCCATAGTCCAGTCAAAAAATTCATCATTAAATCCTCCTGAACTCTTGCGTTTGGCAACCAATACCAATGAACCTGTAATACCAGGCACTGGCACTGACATTTTCTTTCTTCTCCAACATTAAAGCAACCCTAAAAACTTCCTTTAGGACCCTTGCTGGTAACCATCACGTTAAAGAGCTATAGGCAGTGTGAGAGTCCGACTTCCACAGCATGGCTGATGGAAGAGTTCAGGAGAAAACTCTCAGTCTATGCTCTGATCCAGGAATCTTCCTAACATACCCACTGCTGAAGCAGAACAGGACCCTGTGGTAGTTTACAGTAAACGGTAGACTAAAAGAACCCACAGCTTCTTTTTATTTCATACCACTGTAACATACTCCATTTTACATGAAGGAGATCAAAAACCGTGCAACCCAAAGGAAGCTTCTTGCAAGGAAAGGTAACAAGCAGACCACCAGATTGGGCACTAAGGGCAGGAGAACATACGGAGGGGGTCAGAGTGAGGCCACTCCACCATCCACTCCATAAACACAAGCACAAAGTGAGATCCACCTCCCAAACATCATTACAACCTTTGGAAAACCGTGACTCAGCTAAGAAGTGGGCTGGGAACAAAGCCCATGCACAGAACAGTTGGTTATGCCTACACAACACCTGCAAACCCCAAGGATACAGAAATCCCTCACTTGTGGAACTGCATGAAGCTCTTACAGCACCAAGATGCCTCGAGCTGACAGTCCCTCTCTAGAACTCCTCCGAAGCAAATTAGCCATGACAATTCATACCCTTTCCAACATCTCAGAGGGGAGAAAAGTAGATGTTTCTGATACAGAAGCCTTCCATGGCCACTATGCCTTCCTGCAGATCATCACCCACAGCTGAGGGAAGCAGCAGCTTGGTGCAGAGCTCGGTGTTCTAACACGATCGGCTGTCTGGCCACGCATACACAGGCACAGAAACCGCAAATCAAATCCTAGTTCAAAGTGTAGCTTTTGCTGAGAGCATTCACGCTTTTTTTGGCACTTAGTTGTACATGACATCATCATGTGGGAAGCCATATGTTAGAGATAAAGTACACACAAACTTGAATTGACTTTACAAATGTTAATTCTAAGAAAAACTCTCATGAGATTTGCTCATTGGGATAACCAGGTCACATTTTTAAAATGAGAAAGCTTTCCTTCCCCCCAGTTCCTTTTTTTTTTTTTCCCTTTTTAATTGCTCTCTGCACAGCAACTTGATTTTTAGTCTCTAAGCAGCCAGTGTCAGTTTTCATCCAACTGAATGACTAGTGAAAAGCTTTATGTTTATACTCAACACTGCAGTGTCCACCAAAATGCAGATCCTGGAAGCTTTTGAAAAGACCAATTAAATTTCTATTAGCCTCTTTTTTAGTGCAGATGACAGATCAGTGAGCGGCATTTCGCACACAAGCAAAAAATATATCCTTAAAACGAAATCATTTTACTTCTTACACTGCATTATCACTATAAAATCTCTACCAGCAATGAACTGACAGAGAGCCTGAAGACAAGAGCAACTGTCTAATTAAAACAGAACCTACGCTGTATCCTAGAAACCCAGTTATCCACAGGGACTCTCTTCATTGACACATATCCTTAACCATGCTGTGCTGACAAAGGAAAAATACCCTTGACTGAGCTTTAAGTTGTTCAGGTCAGCAGGCTCGCTGCTCCAAAATCCTGCTACTTCAAGGAATAAATGGAAGCCCCAACCTGCAGCACCTAGAAGCAGCTCCTATGAGAGGCTAATTCACCAGGCTTCCGTTACAGACACAAAAGCATGATGAAAAATCTGAAGATGAGATTTTTCAGCTGGCAGGGTACCATCACTCTGTATTGAACTCAGAACAACAACTTCATTGCTCCAGGGCCAGATCGCAACAATATGCCTGTACATGCTTAATTTTTCAAACAGTTGTATATGCATAAGCAAATAATACCAAAAAGCTCCTGCACAGTTGGATATGAAGGCATTTAGTGGTACTCGCAGCATGTATCACTTGGCAAATCAAGGCACATGAGAGAGAATCTGTCAACGCATTTTCACAGGAAAAGGAGATTTCAAAGAAAAGCTGGGAAAGAGAGCAGAACAGTCCCAGCTACCCCAGCCTTTGAGGCTGAAAATAAGCGTTTCACCAAAAGAGTGCTGAAAAACATAGAAAGAAAAGGGACATTCAAAGAGATGGAACAGAAATTCAAGAAGTACTCACTTTAAGTAGAGGTTACTTAAGCTTTTTCTGTACAATGTTCAATTGTTATTGACCTTGACCTCACTTGGAAAAAGTGAAATTTTAAAAGAATCTGTAATAAATAGAGTAACTGCGTAGCACCAAAGAGCAACCTTCTGTCATAATTCATATCCATAGAATTCCCAGAAGACAATTCCCTGGCAAAATTACTAGAAAAGAAGAAAGAAGGCAACAGAAGTATTATTTCAAACAATAAGACCCATACAAAAACTTTACCAAAACAAACAAACGAAAATGACCTTCTCTATAGGCTGTCAAGCTTAAGCATCCACAGTACAACACAGACAAATTCAATGCAGATATCCTTATTAGAGATTCTGGAACTGCACTAGCTTTAAGAATAATTATGCTATCAAGTAATATGTTTTCCTGTGCAAGTATCTCAAGATTTAGCAACTCATTCTTGTCTTTGTCCTTTTCTCCTTAGCAACTTACTCAAAAGATGACAAGTAAAACCTCAGTACCTCACATCTGAAGAGAAATGAAACTTGCCCAAAGCATTTTCTTCTGTGTCCTTAATGCAATCCAACAGCCCTAATCACTGCTCTCAGAGCACTCTGCTGGAAACAGGTTATCCTGAGCTACTGCTGCCTACACTTCCAGACCTGGGACCAAGTTCATGACCAACACAAATGAGTTCAGCTCCACCAGCTCCAGCCAGGTTAGATCTTCTTTTCCCAGTACAGAAGCTGGCGAAGCTGTGACACCACCAGTTATCAGACACACCTACTAAGATACCCAGGATTCTAAAGTGTGAGTCTTCTATTTCTTAGTACTCTTAGTTGCTTTAGAGTCACAAGGCACTCCAAACTTAGCATAAAGAAGCTATGGATACTGAAGTCTCCAAGTCATGGCAGTAAGACTACTCTGTAATAAGAACAACAGCTTCTCCATGGCCCTAGAAACTTCACAGCCTCAGTTAACAACAGAAAAAAAAAAAGAGAGTAAATACTATGTTAATAAGAGTAGCAGAAATAAACCATAAAAGGGTCTGCTGGAGGAAACAATGAACATATAGATAATCCAATAAGAGAATCTAAACACAGATTACATATTTCTTACTGGAAGTATGTATAGAAGAACCAGGAAGGTAACAAAACAAATGTCAAGAGTTCCACATATGGGAGTGGAAAGCATTACATAGCCCTACTTTATGGGGCAGTCTGCTCACAGCATTTTTTACAGGAACAATATCTCTTCAGGAATATCACAAAGTAAAACTTTCTAAATAATACATTGGGAAATACCCCAGAAAGACAACAATAAAAAGGGCAGGCAAGGAATCTCCTCTTACCAAAATTTAACACACGCCAGCCAAGTGAGAAACAACCTTGCAAAACAGATCCATTCCTGTGCCTTTCTCAGGCAAGACTACCAGCAGAGCAACCGAAACATGTTTCAGAACAACTGAGCATTAAAGAAACCAAAAAGCCACAGCACAACCTGGAGAAGATGTTTGTGTTGTAACTGACATTTGTTAGAGGCATGCAAGAAAACATATTTACCTTAGAGCATCACGGAGAAAAAAAGTGGGCAAGGCATTATGCACGGGTGGATAAAAACACCGAACTGACACATTCAGTAATAATCACTGCGCACTCGTCACCTTGGGTGACAATGACTACTCACCATCCTGTAGTACAGCACCACGTTAGCTTGGCTGGGGATCGTTACCAAAGCGAGTGATGACACTGAAGAAATGATCCTTCTAAACCCTTAACAGGACCTTTCCAGGTCCTTAAGCTCCCTGGGTCATCTCATCCCTTCACTTCTCCACAGGCTCTACTGTGCAGGACTGCTTAAGGTTCTGAACTCCCTCCATTACTGCTCAGTGAAGCTACAGACATGAGACAGTGAGGGGTGCCCATTGCAGCACACACTGATTAAGCACAGGCCCACAGGCACCACTCAGTGTACCACATGTGGCACTGATGCAGGAAGTCTCCACTGAGAACAAAACTGGCCCAGGTTTAGAAGCTCCTCAGGTGAATCTCACATCTGGTTAAAATCATCCTCAGTCCCATGCACATTGGAGAAAGCAACCGGGAAACGGGGCTGAGATACAACAGGGCTGCACAGTCTCCAAGACAAAGACTAATAAAAAACCTGGAGTAAAAAGGCTAATAAAAAAAAGAATAATATCCAGAACAGTAAACACGGGTCTCATGAGAATACAGGCTTCTCTTCAATTCCGACCTTGGTACTTGTTTTGGGACAATCTGATTACATTTTAGGACAACCTAGAAGTTTAAACCAGTGGAGTGTGATGAGTTCCTTCATTATGTGGGACCCCTCAGAACAGTACACAATATTTTTAGGAGCTGAAACACATACATCTTAGATTCCAAAGAAACATAGATGTGTGGGGCTTTTCTGTTTATGATGTGGTCAACCTATCTACTTCAAAAAATATTGTCACACTGAACCTGTTGAACTACCAGGTTCCTTTCCTATGTGGCACACCTCAGGACAGCATGCTATGTTTGGAAGCTGGAACAGCCGCCCATTGGATTCTGAACTGAATTTAGAAGTTGGGGGTTGATGTCACAAATAGCTTTAACCTTTCTACTTAAAAATACCCTGCACTGAAACTGGGGCTGCCAGTGCTCTCCACAAGGTATCACACATTTAAAGCACTTCCCTTCCCTTTCCAAAGTTTTCCCAGAGGAAGGAAGTAAATTCAGTTACATCTGTAATGAGACAGAACTGTGGGAAAGCAGAAGTTCAGTTTTATAGAGAATCATGACCTGAGTTTCAAGAATAAGAACACAAAGGAGAGAGGCAAGTCTGATTCACATTTTATAATTTGCAAATAGATATGATTTTCCAAGATAAAGATCAGGTCTCCTTCTGATCACAGAGCTATTCTGCTTTACTGTGTGCTTACTACAATTTAAAATAATTGCAGGCTTCTTCTGTTTATTTTTCAAAAAAATTGGCTTCTCAACACAATGTCTCCAAACAAAAATGAAATTAAAATGACTGCACATATTATTAACTACTTCCACTTTTATCCAAGACAATGTTAAAATACACAGTATCACTGGATAAAGAAATAACACTGATCTGATGATTAAGACTAATTTCCATAGTGTATCAGTCTTAAGAAATTTACCGTTCAGAAGAGTTCCCTTTGAACATGAAACAGGTTCAAAAGAAAGGGGAAAATACGCTAATGTTCTCGAGTAAGTTACCGGTTATTTGTGAAGGAGTATTTACAAAGTACATAAATGCTGTTTCATATATCCCTTAGAAAGTCGGAAAATCCACACCCGCCTTAAAGGACAGCACACCAGGTATAACCACACATTCAGCTGACCCCAGCTCCTGTACACTGGGATCCTTCCCCTTTCTTAGGTGGAAGGGCTGAACTGAAGATCCTGGTTGACTGTTGATGCATTTCTTCTCTAATAACCTAATCCCAGCAAATTACATTACACATAGTAGCTATAAGCCCACACCTTACAAACCACCAAAAAGTGCTGAGACATCCCAAATGAAATTTTTTGAAGCAACTACTTCAAATACTGTTAAACAAATAAATAAATAAAATTATCTCATGAGGAAATACTTTTCTTTGGAGAAGACCAGCCCCAGGTAATAAAGTCCTCTGTATGAAGTTGATTTCAACTATTTAAGAGGCTGCACCATGCATATGGCTATTTTTCCCCCTTACCAAAGCTTGGCCTTTTACAAGTCACACTAAGTGTCCATGATCAAAAGAGGCCAGTGTTTGTGGATCACAGCACACATACTCTGTGCTACTTTGGCCTGTATAGCCAAACTAGCATAAAATTTTTATTTATGTTAAAGGAAAGCAGGTCAGTCTTACACAAGTTATGAGCTACAGTTTACTCTATTTTATTCCCTGTGCTTTCAATTCCCCTCATACCAGGCAGTCATTTGGGAGTGGACTTCTAGCCTAATTATCTCTAACTGCGATATTCCCACTATCTCATGAATACTCTCTTGCTGTAAACTGACCTAATATAGAGACTGGCACAAGCACAGCTACCATAGACTTAAGACATATTTCCTCCACTTCCTGGATAGAAGAAACCACTTCAGCGAGGGTTTTCCCCCAAAGAATAATTAGAATAAAGTATTTTGAAAACACAGGGAAGCTTCTGTGTTCTTTTTAAGTGGACCAGGTGGGGGTCAAAAAGGTCTAAAGAAAAGACTTTGGAATACATTAACTTGGTTATCCTTTGCTTTTAACCTTACACAGCTATTCACAGAGTTGTCAAGTGCTGTTATCCTAACCTGGGAAAGTTTGCACGCAGAACTTTAACTGTCTACCCAGAGAATTCAGTTCATTAACTAATACTGGACTCACCCAGGAAAGGATGTGGTACAGACAGAATCTGTTAATTAAAATGAAAAGAGAAAATGCACTGCAAGTATGAGCATTTGAGCTTTGCTTTCAAATGCATTAAACATTTCCATTTGCAATTATCTGAGCCTTATTCAACATCTGGAGTAAGATTTTTCTTTTCCGTGCAGATTTTCTCCTACAGGGCCAACATTATATGGTACCCACCACTGTGGTACAACTCAGCTTAGCAGTCCTAAGCAAAGCCCCTTGAGTGCTTTAGGAAAGAGGGTCTCTCATCCACCTGACTGCACAGGGTTCTTCAGGAAGGGATACAAACTCAAGTGGGTTGTCTCATGCTCTGATACTAGAAAAGGAATTAAATGAGCTTTTTGTGTGACTTTGTCTAGTTTTAGATGTTGCACTTAAGGAAAAATATGGTCTAATTACAAAGAATAGTACAAGAATGGATGAACAGAGGTGCTCCAGTGAGGAAACAACTGGGATAAAGTTGGGATTAATCATCCTAAAAGAAAAATTACTAGAGTGTAAAGAGAAGGTGCAGAATAAAACATGCCAATTGTTTTCAAGCTTATGTAAAATTATAGAAAGGAGGAATAATCTGTTTTCCACATCTATACTGGACAGCTCAGCAGTACTAACAGCCATGAGGATGAGTTTTCCAAACGTTGATGTCACTCTATATCAGAAAGGATTGCTCCAGATGGTGCAGGAGCCTCCATAGCTACAGGTCTTTAAGAACAGTTTAAACAACCCCATCGGGAATTATAAAGTCAGCTGATTCTTGCTTTGAGACTTCTTTCAGACCTATTTCCTCTGATCCAGGCTGTTCAGATGCACTGTAGACAAAAATCAATGTCACGTTTTAAAGTTGCATGGCTAAACATTCTGTCCAGTTTCTCATACACAGCAAAGCTGTTTAAAAGAAAATAAACCAAGAGGCTATGCTTATGAACATCCAAACTTTCCTGCTACTTGAGAAAGGAATCTCTCCAGGATATGTGAAAACAAAAATATTAGCTTATATATAGTGAGATATATAGATATAAAAAAAAATATATATGTTCACCATAAACATGAGGCTGCCAAGGAAAAGGTAAACTAACACACTTAAAGGTACACTGAGCAGGGATTTTAATTAGTGATTATAGGGAATTCCCTAATCCTAACTGGCAATTAGTTGCTCATGGGTAGTAAGCAAAGTGCATAGAACTATAAGAGCAACAGAACAGTATGTTCTGTATTCAGCTGAATAAAAGCATATACAAACAACTTCACACCACTGAGGACTTGGCAGTGGAAGGGACCAGTGTTTGAAAGCAGTATGTGTAGGACTTAGTCAACAGTTGTGCATCCTTTGTGGTGAATGTGTTATTTACAGCATCTCTAAACAACCACAGAAACTCATTATAGAAGCACAACTTGTCTAGCTGCGCTTTCAGGGATCTTTCTCAAGTGAGGCAAGCCTCCAAATCCTCTTTCTTGCCTTCCAGCACTGCCCATTCCCTTTCAAAGGCCAGACTGTTCAGTCCTTGATTACAACTGGAATAAAAAGTCAAGTGTTATGAAAGACTCAAATAAACCAAGTAGCATTTCCACCTGTAAGCCAATCACAGCTGATGTTCAGCTCCCCCAAATTTGTTTCCACTTCTTCTTACAACTATGAGAAAGGAGAAAGAAATTATAACCAGTTTCTTAGTTATAACCACAAACATTTTAAAAGCATTCAGTACAAACATCCATACAATTGTGAAGTGAAAAAAGTCATATTTCATCGTCTCCTTCCCTCCACTGCTGCTTCCCACAATACCTACAGGAAGGATGAAACCAAAGTAATGAAAAATGTATTTTGAGCTGGTTTGGACTCCTACAGCTAGCAAAGAAGTTTCTTCAGCAGCCTAGGCTGTGGTTATCCTCAGCTGCACTCCCAAGAGCTGCCTGGGCCTCCAAAACTACTGATTTTTATCAACTAGTGCTGCCCTGCTAACTGAGATTAAGAGCACAGTAGGACAGTCCCTCCTGATGTGGAATGCTTTAAATTCCTAACACTGCTGACAAAAATGGTGTGAGATAAATTTTGGAGCATATACTGCACACTGCACTGAAAGTCCCATCCCCCCCCAACTCATACTATATGACGCTTCCACCTGAAAAACTCAGATGAAAAATGGGCACGGACAGTTACACTTCTGTGCTGTAGGGTCAAGGCTCTGGTGCCTGCAGCAGTACTGGTAATTTCAGCCTCAGCTGGGAAGGCAAGAGAGGCTGCTCTTTATGTGGAAGTAAAAGTGGAAGAAAACCTATACATGTCTTGCCCTTTGAGATAGAGCTGTTCTAACACTGCCATCCTAGGATCAAAGAAGTGTGGTTTGCCTCCTCTAGTATAATACATCAACACCCAACAGGCAGAAGAGTTAAAATGGGAACTCTTGGTGATGCTTCAAGGTATAGCAGGTGAAAGATATTTTGCTGTTACCTGCTGTTTTGTGGCACCATGTACAGGGCCCCAACAGAGATCCAGACGCCAGGCCTCGGCAATATCTGTTCCACGAAAACCTGCTTCATGAAAATTACACTAAATACTGTCAGGAGTTTTGTCTCAGTCATAATATCATAATTCAGATTTATTCTGAAGTACTGAAACTAGACCCAAAAGCTTTTTTTCTCTAGTGTCTCATTTTCCCTCCTTGCAAAGTTAACTACTTGGCACCATATCAACTTGAGATGATCCTAGATTTTATTCATTCACACACATACACATATTCATTCTTTATTAATTAGGATTTGGAAAAAGCTAAAAGCATATGGCCACGTAAGCTTCCTACAGATTCAACAGTAACATTTGAGATTATTTCCAGCAATATTTTCCATTCTGGCCCATCAGCTCATTAAATCATTTAACCCACAAGTGGTTTTGCTTATTATATCTCAAAATCAATGACATTAAAAGACTGAAATACCCAGTACCAAACTCAGCTAGGAGATGCAAGCAGTAATGTTTCCATCCAAGAAAACCTCATTCAAAAATAAATAACTAGGTCTAGCATACATTTCAGTCAAACCACAACCTGCTTAATAAAGAAACAAAAACCATACAGAAAAAGAGGCATATTAGCACAAGTATTTACAAAGCCAAAGTACTGTCATCCTCACAGGCAGCTAAGTCACTAAAGCACCCACTGCAAGCTTCCTTGAGACCCTCAAGGTCCAGGCATCCCTGTAATTACCCTCATAATCTTATGCACTCAAAAGTCCCTGCTAACACTAGTTGTCAAAAAAACCCCAAAAAATCACTTTCCCACATCTTGCAGCACTAACTCAAAAAATAGTAACCACACTTTGTGGCAAAGGACCAGTTATCCTTTCAAGAGACAGGAGAAAAATACGGAAACTTAATGCACTACCTGCACTTGCCAGTTCTAGTTTTAGCAGTTTCCATGCCTGGAGACATGGGATGTGGCTTCCTGTTTGCCAGGTCTCTGAAATGTCACATTGTACAAACCATCATTAGGATGAATGCAAATGGAAGGTGTCTCACGTCATTAAAATATGAACAGCTAAAGGTCTGAAAAAAGCAGGTGAAGGGAACATTAAACATATACACACATATATAACATGCATATATTAGCTCTAGTACATACATACACATAGTACATAACACATCAATATGTGTATGCTCCCAGCCAGTTCTAAGGGTCCTCCCTCCTTCACAGCTGAGCTTAAAGCTGTGGTACTTTCCCAATTTCATGGCCTGAGACTCAGCTCTTAGTTCAGTAATATCTTCTTCACACAGCAGATCAAAGAACAGGGAATCACATAACGCTCATATCCAAACTCTGCTATGATCTCATGGAGACTTAAATCCTCACCTCCATCTCTCTTCTCCCTCCAGTTCCTAATTCTCACTCAGCAACTTAAGATGAAGATCTTAATATTCTTGTGAAGATTTATAACGTCCTGACCTACCTCTAAAAATTCTAAGGGCCTTTGGCATAGTAAGTGAAATGATCACCTTAAGGAAGACTACAAGAAAACCAGCCAGCAGTAACAATCAAAGGCACATAAACAAAGCAGGCTGCTCCTCCTGTCAGAATGCAGCACTGGAAATGGGCAATTTGACGAACACAATTCCCAGCCCAGTCTCTGGGAGATACTGCAGGAGCCTCCTTTGCAGATCTGCTTCTAACAGCTGCCAACGATGCACAGACCATAATCTAAAAATCGCTACACTAAGCCTGCTTTCCTAAGCGAGTATGGAGTAAGTTATTCTACTTCTGCCTTCTCCAGTAACTTCTGAATCCAACAGCCAATTCAAAATATACTCAACAGAAGTCAGAAAACTCAGAAATAACCACTTTCATATTTCATGAACATAAGCATCTGAGATGAGGAAAGTATAAATTAGTAATTCATCTGCCCTTCTCTCCACTGAGTGAGGCTCAGGCACAAACCATGCTTTTAAGATGCCTTTTGGGAGCAGCTGGCTAGCAAACTTGCATATCCACAGTTCCACACATAGCACCACATGTACTGTCTGCTGCCCAGTTCAAATATCTTTTTGACACTGATCTGCTGTGATTGCCCTGGTTGGACAAAGATAAAGAGAGGAGAAGGAAACAGAACACTAGTGTCAAGATACTGGGATTCACAAATTCTGCCCATCATGGAATATATTTATTTGAGATCAAAGTGCCCCTTCCATCCACCCACCTAGCTCTGTCCTGTGCAGAAAGCCCAAATCCACCTAGTCAGGACGGGTTCTGAATTGGCTGCGCAAAATCACTTCAGAAAACGAATCCTACTTCCAAGGCACTTCTGCACCTGGTTTGAGCAGCCAAACTCTCCCATACTCAAAGCTCAATCTGGCACACAATCATAGAATTGGTTAGGTTGGAAAAGACTTTTAAGGTTAAGTCAAACCATTAAACTAACAGCGTCAAGTCCACCATCAAACCGTGTCCTTATGTGCCACACCTACATGTATTTCACATACCTCCAGGCATGGTGACTCAACGACTTCCCCGGGCAGCCTGTTCCAGTGCTTGACAACCCTTTTAATTAAGTAATTATTCCTAATATCTAATCTGAACCTTCCCTGGCACAACTTGAAGCCACCATTTCCTCTTGTCCTGTCACTTGTTACCTGGGAGAAGAGACAAGGTGATAAGGTGCCTCCTTTTCCCCACACTAAACATCTTCAGTTCCCTCAGCCGTTCCTCATAAAACTTGTGCTCCAGTCCCTACTCCAGCTTCACTGTCCTTCTTTGGAGGGCCTCAATATCTTTTGAATTCAGAGGTTTATTCCCAAAGTCGGTCCATTCAAGACAGGTTTAAGAAGGAAAAATTGCAAAGGACCAGCCTATGGTGTTTAGATCACCCCAGGGCTGCCAAAGACAGCCAAATGACCAACACAAACAACAGGTTTTCACCCAATGAGAAAAGAGGCAATCTTGTTTTCCCCAAATAATTATTCACTTGTTAGATAAGTGAAAAGATTAAAGCAATTGCTTGACAACAATGATGATGATGACAACATTATGAAACTGCTACATTATTCCAGTTCTGACTCCCGTTCCCATTACAGAAAGAACCCTCATGAAATCCTGGCAGTCCTACAGCAGATTCCACATTCGTCAAAACAAACATTTTATTGAAAATTATCATATTTGATAGTCCCCTCTTCCACTAAAACTAATTCCTGTATGTCGTGGTTTGAACCTGAGTTGAGTGACAAAGTTCTAAGCCAATCGCTTCCCGCAATTTTGCATATCTAAAAGCAGCACAGAGGCGGGAAATTTGGCTTCTTTTCCGGTTTTGACCGGAGGGCGGCTAGGCCGGGGCCCTCATCGGGCCGGGCTGGGCCCCTGCTGGGCCAGGCCT
>VXBT01003525.1:1035968-1082710 GCA_013400235.1 Oriolus oriolus | reverse complement strand
TTGCTTTCCAGGCTGGAGTTTTGCTTATCCTTAAAAAGATAATACCTCATGTAAAAGCAGTGTAAAAAACTACAGTGTTCAAAAAAAGAGAAATGTTACAGCAGCAGAGTATTTCTCTGGGCGGGACTCTGTTTTGCTGGTAGCAGTTTGGGAACCACGAAAGCAGAAAAAACCTCTTTTTTTCAAATATAAAAAAAACTTTTGAAACCCGCATCTGACCGATATTATATGTTGTTGTCCTTTATGCACGTTAAGTAAAGTGGGAGGTACTAGAAAGAGAAAAAGAGGGTTTTTGATTTAATTTCTTATTATTTCTTTTAACTTTTAATCTTGTTAGTAATAAACTTCTTTATATTCTCTGAAGTTTGTGCCTGCTTTCCCTACTTCTAATTCTTATCTCACAAAAAGTTAAAAGCTACAAATCAAACCACTACACTGTATTTCTGAGAAATGTGCCCTCTTCCAAACCCTGTTTCCAGCTCTAAATACTGCAAAAACTTGACAGTAAGCACGGTTTCTTTCTTGGTTTAATAGTGGAATGGTAATACACAGCTACAGCATGGCCTCACTTTAGTCTGCAGCTTGAAGTCCTCTGAAGATTGATTTCCTTCCTCAATCTTACTGAACGTTCTGTTCACTTCATAAATGAAATACTTTGACTAATACCAAAATGCAAAATGAGCATCCTATGTGACATGGTATAAAAGAGAATCTATGGGAGAGGAGTATGGTTATAAAATAAAAATTAAAGTAGACTGAACTACAAGTGTAACTTGGACTGAAGGCTGGAGTTATAACAAGGCAGATGCTCTCTTCAGGTTTACAGAAATCATGAGTCAGATTTAAGTAATAGCTGGGAACTGAACACAGCACTGTGCACTAGTCAGAGCACTGAATTCAGCATCACTCAGAAGAAGAGAAAAGAATAGAGAATGTGCATCTTCATTACTCTCCAAAGCCTTCTGGCCCTAATTTATGTGCACAATTAAATTCTGTGTATATTAATGCATTTAAGTTATTTAACAATTTGACTTGGAAAATCGGTAATTAGGCTTAGCAGTCCTCATCGGAGAATTGTTATTTCTGGATACTTAAAGCAGCACAGTATTTATTTGCACATTTGGCATCTAGTCAGTCCTCTTAGCATCTAATGATTAGAAATTTTACCTCTATTTCCAAACCACAAGCTAAATTCTGCACAATGTTATTGGATCTAGATAAATCACAGAATCATTTAGTTTGGAAAAGACATCCAAAATCATTGACTCCCACCATTACCCAACACTGCCAAGTCCATCACTAAAACACGTCCCTAAGTGCCATATTCACATGTTTTTTTAACACTTCCAGGAATGGCGACTCCATCACTTCCCCAGGCAGCCTGTTCCAATGGCTGATTACTCTTTCAGTGAGGAAATTTTTTCTAATGTCTAATTTCAGTCTCCTCTAGCACAATTTTAGGTGATTTCCTCTTGTCCTACCACTTGTTACCTGGGAGAAGAGACTGGCCCCCACCCCACTACAATCTCCTTTCAGGTGGTTGTGGAGAGTGATACGGTCTCCCTTGAGCCTCCTTTTCTCCACACTAAACACCCTCAGCTACTCCTCATGAGACCTGTGCTCCAGACCCTTCACGAGCTCCATTGCCCTTCTCTGGACACCATCTTAATGTCTTTCTTGCAGTGAGAAGCCCCAAAGTGAACACGGCACTCGAGGTGTGGCCTCACCAGAGCCAAGAATGGAGGGACCATCACTGCCCTGGTCCTGCTGGCCACACTATTGCTGATACAAGCCAGGATGCCACTGGCCTTCTTGGCCACCTGGGCCCATTGCTGGCTCACATTCAGCTGCTGTCAACCAGCACTCCCAGGTCCTTTTCCACCAGGCAGCTTTCCAGCCACTCTGCCCCAAGCCTGTAGCACTGCAGGGGTGGTTGTGAGCCCAGGGCAGGACCTGGCACCAGGCCTGGCTGAACTGCACACAGTTGGCCTCGGCCCATTGAGCAGATCAACACTCCCACACAACTTGGTGTTGCCTGCAAACTGAGGGTGCACTCCATCATCTTTGTACAGATCGTCAGTAAAGATATTAAACACGACTGGCCCCTGAACACATCAAGCAGGCCAGATCTGGCCTAAAGGCATGGCGTTCAGCTTTCCTGCTCATGTTACATTCCAACTAAACAGCCTGAACTTCAGTATACACAGGTTAGACTCTGGAACTGATAGAGACAGCTATGGGTGGGGCAGAAGTCTAAAATCTATAGGCTGTTTTCCCAAATCAAGTCACATACGAACAAAATATTTAGTTGGAAGCTATATAAAAACAAAATTGCCACCATCATTTTATCCATTTCACGTCAGAAGCCAGGCTGTCAATACACCAAGCAGCAAAATTAAATTAGCCCTTGAAAAGAATGTGCTAAGACAGCAAAGAAAGCACACCAAGCTTCTGCTAAGTGTCTGTTAAAAAAAAAAAAAAGAAATTAATATCAAGCAAGACTCTACCAGGAAAAGATACACAGTAAGCTGTTTTACTTCTAATTACTCAGAAAAGCATAGTGGCGCATTACTGTGACTAAGTAGGGCAATGATCTTTTCTCTCAAAAAGTATAGGATTCAGGAGACCCTAGCTGCACGCCAGCTTTGATTAGCACGGCATTCAAGAATCCCACTGTGGTGAACCTTCCTTTCCAACAGTAATTTAATTCCCATAAGGAATCAGAAAGGCTAATGAATTAACCAGCTGCACAACACTAATTTCCGCATTCTCAGTGCATGGTTCTAATGCTGCCTCCGGTCTCTGCAAGGACATTTCAGTGAGAGGAAGAGGAGGAGGAGGAGGCTGAACAGGAAAGTCAGAATTTGTCTGCTGCACCTTGGTCTAATTTCTGTTCTAAAAGAAATTAGGTGAAAATCCAATTATAGGTTGAATACTACAGTGACAAGCACCAGATAAAAAATTCTAGATCCTCCAACATTCTACTGTTTGAACTTTTGAAACAAAACCGTATTATTTTGCATTAGTAACAGTTTAGGATGTAAGTTTTTCTTTCAAACACATGAAAAAAGCATCAACTCTTGAAATTTAAGCAGTGATAGAAACTTCTGGAACATAGGTTATTACCTTCAATTAATACTAGTACTATGCTTACATTTAAAGTGCTTAAAACACTCCACACATCCACTTGCAGCAGCTTAAAATCATATGTGTAACCAAAAATGAAGCCACCAATTTTTTCCCAAGAGATAACAAGGAGTTAAGAGAGGAGTAAGACCCAGTACAAGAGAGAAGTCAAGGAAAAACATGCCACTTTTACATCATGGAGCAGCAAGATAAGATGAAATCCCAAGAGAGAAAAAGACTGAAGAGATGCTCTGTCACTTAATTATGTCACTGAATAGCTAGCTAAACATAAGCATAATTTCTGGCTTGGTATTTGCCCAATAAACAGCAGCAAGTAAAAACCAATTGGATGTAATCTCTTCCTCATTTCCTTACACACAGCAGTCTAGAAGACATGCAAGATGAGATGGAGAGGGAACAGCACAAAATGTTTACTGAGATGCCAAGAACGGAAGTACTGAAGCACTACAAATACAATAAATGTAAAGTCTGAAACTACACAGGATTTCAGATGACAGTAACCAGGAGGACACCAGGCTCAGTCTGGCTAAACTCAGCTTGGAATGTGAAATAAATGCAATTGGTGCTTTACTGATTAAAAGCATCGCCATCTCAACAAATCTGCTTCTTCTGCATTTGATTTCAGAAACTGAGGAAAGAAATAATGTGCAGCTTTGATTTATTTGAGTGTACCTGTATCTGTTAACTCCCAATCTACAACTTTTTTCCATTTTCTGGCGCTCAGTTTTTCAAAATCTAAAAGCAGTACACTAATTAGTACAATTCAACAGCAAATTCCACCTGTGCTGGGTGATCTGCAGTGCCCCTCAAAGTCAGTTTAACTACAGCAAATTTTGAAGTTCTCTAAAATAGATTTGATGTCCTGTCTCCAAAAGTAGCTACAACATGCAGGAAAAAATGGGATACAATTATTTCAGCAAAATTCTTTGAAAGGTATTAAGCATGTCCAACAACAGAGCTAGTTTATACAAGTGAGCAGCCTACAAACAGCACAGAACTGGCAACAGCAAAATGGTTTTGCCACATTAGTTCGATGAACTGGCTCAGTGGAGAGTCCAAAGTGCATCAGAACCACTGAAAAAGTGAAGCTGGGCAACAGTCAGAACACTGGAAACACGAAGTCAAGTGAGATGTCCTGTTTCAGCTACAGTAAACAGATTCAGCCAGCTCAGTACCCTAGCACCAACAGAGAGCTAACACAAAAAAAAAGAGGAGAAAAAAACCTTTAAAACAGAAAATTAAATGAGACCAGGTTCAGATCATGTAGTTGAGCAGACAAAATCTGTTTAGCTTGTGCTCTACCTCTAGAGAAATATAAATAAGAATATATGATCTTACTAGTAGCAAAACTGATCTGGTGGTGCTGAATGATTTGTAAGTAAATTAAGTATAACATTTGTCCTGCCTTTTGCTTTCTTCTACATGCTAACAACAGAAATCTAAACATCTTAGTCACTGGGTATGGTTTATTTCAGAGGAGATTCTTTTTCATATTTTATTTAAAAACGTATCATTGACATCAGATTGACATTTATTAGGACCACTGCCACAATAAAACATTATTATTATTATCTGGCCTTCACAGTGAGGAAACCCATGAAGGAAACTGAGTGAGACTCAACACACTAGGACTTAAAACTGCACAGGAGAACATGCAGGTTTGTTTTTTAATATGCAAAAGTCCACTTTGATGATTTCACATTTTTTGGTAGATAGATTCATTGTGCAGTTGTTTCTCTTTTTCATCCCATTAAGCTCTATGCTTGACATACTTTTTCTGTACCATAACTAAATTCTGCCGACCAATATAACCTTCAAGTGCTACATGGTTCAGCACTGACCTGGTTATCAACACAGCTCTATCACAGTATCTTTCTGCAGGTCTCGCCTCAGGCATGAAAACTCCACATCATTTACAACTTGCTGGTTTCTAAGTAAAAATTCGAGCCACAGTCTTCAGGGTATTACTCTTGGCTAGCTCAGCAAGTCCACCTGAGAGTACACCACATACAAGTCTGCTTTTAGGAATACAGGTTTGAAGTTCATTAGCAAAACCCAAACCACTTAAATCCAGCAGATTTATCAGTACCTTGAAATCAAAACCTTGGAACAAAAGCACATAATGAATAAAATCTCCACATTTTTTTACTTGCAATTCTCAGTACTCCTAGGTTCCCTGAACTCCACACACCTGGCAGCAGGAAGAAACCACACCCTTTGCACCCCTGCACTGCCTCCTCTTTCTCCATGTACCTCCATCCTCTCTTCAGAGCACTTTCCTTTACCTCATCTCTTAACTGGGATACTTCCTTTGATTCCCTAATTAACCTCAAAAAAGAGTGTCATCCTGGTTTGGATGATGCCAGCTCATTAAAGAGTCTCCCAACAACTGATAACATAGCAATTGTTATTTTAGCCTCTCTAAAGCAAAGCTCCTACAAATACTCATCTTCACCACCGTTTTCTTTTCTAGCCCTGCTAGAGCCTCCTGTAGTACAACCACATCGCACTGCATCATGAAAATAAGAAAAACCTACATGATAAAAAAATAACACCAGTATTTTTTTTGTCCAGTTTGTTGCAATCATCCCAGAAGGGCTTAGAAATCTTTCTCAAGTCAGAAGTGCCATACAGGCCTCTCTAACTCCAGATTAACTTCTGTACATACTACACTTAATGCGTTGTAAATTTTGAACATTTTACTTTGGGTTCTCATATTCCCCAAACTCATTAAAACCACAATGTAAATACTAAAGAGCTATTCTTTTTCATTTATATTTATTTCTATTTACCTAAATTTTATTTATTTTTATTTATATTTAAAGCTGTAACATGTTTTAAAACAAAATGTTAAACCCTTAGGAGCTTAAAGGATCACTTGATCTAATTCTTTTTCCCTTCCTGTAAAATGTAATCATGACACAGTATTGCAATGTAACAGCTGTGTTGACGATACAAGATGTAATCCCGAAGACTGCACAAAAACGATGTATTTTTCCTTAATAGCCTCCCAACTCACACTACAATTTAGACAAAAAAGAGAGAGAGAAAATTGTTGTCTGAAGTCTTAAATCTTCAGATCTACCTGCCATCGCCCTTTTCTTCTTTACTCTTCCACATGTGCAAGAATAGATCTGTTTAAATCCAAGAATCACCACTTAGATGTACTTACCTGCATTCATCTAGATTTGTAACGATGCAGCACTTCATGTTTTGCAACAGCTTGTCAGCTTTATAACATAAAAGAGTATGATTTTTATCTATTTTTTTAATGTATGAAAGACTTTAATTATACTACCCTTAAGCTGATAAAGACCTTCCAGAAGTCTTACAACAAACCAAAATAAAAAAGTCACCGCCCTTGGTTACCACGGTAAAGAACATCCTGAGTATTACGTAAATATCAAATACATACATAATTCTAATGAATATATCAAATGCAGCTTTCTCTTAAGTACTAGGTAACCTGTTTCAAATTAAAGGTTCCTTATAGTCATTCAGTTGGGAAGACACAGACATCTGAGCAGAATGTACATACAGCTTGTAAGCACTTTATGAAACCTGCAATAATTCCTACTAATAAAGATCCACTTATTAGTGGTTCACATCCGAAGCAAGTGCCACTGTGCTTCCAGAAGACAGACTAATCACCGCCTAGAGTGCAAAAGCGTTTCCCTCGGAGCTAATCAAGGTAAAACCTGATTGCTCTTCTCCACCTACATGATTATTTCATGACTCCACAGCAGTACTTTTATACTCGTATAGTCCAAAGGGCTTTGCTTTTAACAGACAGGTTTAATTTACAGATCCCAGCATCACATGGTGAGAAGTTCAGCAATCTGGCATTCTCCAAGCCCTTTCTACTCTTCTATTCTCCAGAAAAAAAATAGCCTTAAAAATGGGATTAAGGCGATCATGAGCATTTTGTTTCTTGATTTTTAGGTAGCCATGTACATTAAAGAACATTTGGAGAACTATACAATGAGAACCACATGTTATTTCAGAAAATGTTTCAAGCTGAAAAAAAAGAAACAAAATTCATCCTCTACTTGAACTCCACATGCAGTTTTTGTTGAAGGCAGAAGTCTTTTAGTACATGAAATTTACTTCCATCCCTCTCCCTCCATCAACAATGGTTTGCATAACCAGATGTTCTTATATACTGCAGTTTACAGCTGCCCCATATGGAACTGCAACAGTAAATATGCATAACTATGGAGACCAAAGCAAAGGTCAGAAAAAAAGTCAGCAGTTTAGTAACCTGATACCACAATTCTAAGTTACTCAAGATGCATCTTTCCCAAATGAATGTGATTAGAAAATATGTCAAATGTACTTTGCATTCAAATGCCTCTCTCTCTACTCTTAAAATCTAAAGAATACTTACATTTTACTTGGAAAAATGTAATTTGGTTTAAGATTGAGCTTCTTCCTACAAGCTTCCAAGTGCTTTCTGCCAGAAAAAAAGTACATTCAATACTCATTGAACACAATAGGTTATAAGTGGTACACCTCAAAACCAAGATCTCCAAGACTATTCCCAGATCTTACTGAGCTACATCTTCCTTTGAATAACCCGATGTATATATCATCCATAGAGTAAAGACTTGGGTGAATAAGTATCACTTGTTTTTTTCATTTCAAATAATCTCCTTCTTTTGGTTACAGAACAAGAAGTGGACAGTAGTACTAACAGTTCAGTAACACACAAACATAAGCTCTCTTACCTTTAAAGTTACAAGAAATGTTAATTGCATGTCACTACATAAACTTCTAATGAGGAACAAAAGTAAAACACACCTGCAAAAGCATGTTCAGCTAGTTGGTTTATTTCCTAAATACACCAAACCTGTCATTTATCTTAAGCTAACAAAGAACCTAATTTGTGCCTCAAGAAATAGGTACAAATTCCCTTTCTTGTTATTGGCAGGAGATAATATGAGGAGAAATAGTTACTGCAAAAATATTTTGCTCTTAGCATGGCCCATGATTTCCAAAGTAGGACTGCCAGATACTGTCCAGCTGAAATTGCGAAGGATTATTTATTTTTAGCAAAAGTGTAGTTGTCTCAGCTCTGGTGCACATTACAGAATTATCAAATAGCTAATTGAGTAAGGCTTTTCATTCTGAAACCTGTAAGGCAATTAAACCACTTTACACAAAAAAAATGAGTATTTTCTAAGAAGTCCCACCCAATACGAATGACAAACTTTGAACGCTAGAGTTCTTCCTGCAACAATAAAGTTGGGGCACAATGGAGAAGTTTAAATATTTAATTTAGACTGAGCTGCAAGTCATTAATTTTTTATTGATGCAAATCTGCAATTCATCTAGAGCTAGACAGTTGCAACCCATTCTGGCTGAAAGCAGGGTGAATTTTTCCAACACAGAATAGGATATAACTCCCCTCTTTCCAACATCGTCTGCTTTTCCATGGAGATCTCAGGCCATGTCAGAGAGAGTCAGAACAGCATCTGGGCCTGGATGAAGGTGCATCTGCTGCTCATCATTTTGCTCACTATTCAAAAAACGTGTCTTGATCGTGCATCTGGAATATGCAATTACAGCATTAATTTACACAACACTGCTAAGAACACTGTGCTTTGAGAATGCCATAGGCAGTCAGAAGATGACTTTGCACTCAGTCCTTGTCCTGGTGGCAGGACATCACTTCTCCAAGTTAAACACTGAGGAAGTAGTGATATTAATACTGAAAAATGAAATATATCTGCATTTCTTTATGCACAGTAAGAGAGAGGTTTTAGCTGCTAGAGCATCTACAACTAGAAGCAGTCTACTGAAAGCAGTTAAAGCTCCCTAGTTCAACAAATATGCCAAAAATGGGAAAATCCTAACCTCTTCCAAGTCCAGTCAGTATTAAAGGCAAATTATTCTTCTATTTTCCTTTTTCATTGTTCTTAAATATTCTAATGAAAATATCTATTTAAAATTTAAGTCCGGCTTGCTGCAAAGTACTACCAAGTCTTGACATGACATATACTTCATAAAATCTACTTCTTTTCTGGGAAGCAAGAGAAGACCTGATACGTGGTCATACTTCTTCAAACTAAGCCTTGCTCCAAGCTCAGAAGCTCAGTACTTAAAGAGTCAAGATTTTCAAGATTAAGTCAGACTGGTAAGACAGTTAGTAGTGAAAAACCTGAATTGATGACATATGCTACACTGTCGTGCAGATTTTTTTATTAGTCTCAAGTCTTTTTATAGAGGAAACAACTATGAGATTGCAATGGTGTACGTAAGAGTATATCAAAGGTGGAGAAGAAACAGCAAAAGTAGCTCTTGTAAGTGAATTCCAACTAAACAGAAAGGAAGAAGTGTAACTACAAAAGCAAGATGCCTGTGATAACTTCTAGAACCTAATCTTTTAAATATTTAAGGTTACTTACTTACAAACAAAAAAAACCTTAGGAACATTTTCAAGGCAGAAAGCTCTCAAGTGGATAATAAATGTTTAAATTCATGAAAATTTACTGCATGCACCCACTAAATATATATTTATACATCTGTAAACATACAGAGACAGAAATATCTGGACAGATAAAAACTGAGCCATCAGTATAAGTAAAACAAACAATTTTCTGAGTAACTTTTTTAGTCAGAATGACCTTTAGACCTTGGGGATTCCATCTTACAAATGTCTTGATTGGGGGCAAGTGATTAGATACTTGCTAGCAGCATTTCAGATTTATTGCTGAACTCAGTGAGACAACAGGACATGTGAAGCATGCTGCTGAGACAGAGCCTGACCTGAATTATTTTCTAATGTATATGAGCCTACCACCCACTGGAAACAGAAAAAATAACACAGCTTTTTAAAGTTCAGCTGGTCAAGACTGGACTTCCTGCCTTGAAATCAGAACGCTGAAAGATGGAATTATTTTGTTCATACAAGTTTGGGTTTTTTAAAACTCTTTATATCAGTATCTAAAAAACAGGCTGCATCACAAGTGAAATGCGATTTGAAATACTTACCATGACTTTAAAAAACCCTTAATCCCTGAAGGGTAGCAAGATTTCCCTAGTCAGCAAAAACCAGCAAAGCTTCAAACTATTTAAGATTCAGTAACAATAAAAAAAAAAAAATCACATTAAGTTAGCCATGCTAATGAGAACAATGAATAAAAGATGATGCAGCAGTATTTTCACCTAAATACTAGTCAGTTTGTCCATAAGAGACCCTCATCACTTCTGAGGTGTGATTCCGTGGTCAGCAGTCCTGGCTAACCAGCGAGGCCCTGGATGACTGGAGGTTAGCAAATGTGTTATCTGTCTACAAGAAGGGCCAGATTTATTTCAACTCAAACTCCTCTAAGATTAAGCCGCACATTGTGGTATAAAACCAGATCTGCTCATTTTAAATGGTAAAAAAAAAAATAGGCCACAAGCATTGAGAAGCTACATATGCAGTAATCCTCTTTTCCTTCAAGACTTTAAGATTGCTATTTTATGTTTGGTATTTTTTCCGCATATGTAAAATGTATTCCCAAGCATTTCGCTCCCAATGCAAATGAACTGACAAAGACATCCACAATGCTGCTGAGTTGCTACAAAAGCCATCCTACCTCCTCTGCAGCCCCAGCTCTCACCACAGACATGACAGACTTTTTAGAACTCAGTGCTTATTACCTCTTCCTTTCTCACTACTATGGCTGTCTGAATTTAAAAGCACAGTGGAAACAATGCTTGATTGAATCACCTCTTCACTGAGGCTATCTCTATCCACATGGATGACAAGAAGGTGATCAGGAGCAGTCAGCATGCATTCACTGAAGGTAAATCATGCTTCACCAACCTGATTTCCTCTCTATGAACAACCACCTGGATGGATGAGGGGAGAGTGGATACTGTCTACCTCGACTTCAGCAAGGCTTTCAACACTGTCTGTCACAATATGTTCATAGGTGAGGTCAGGAAGTGCGGACTGAGTGAGTGGACAGTGAGGCAGATGGAGAGCTGGCTGAACGGCAGGTCCCAGAGGGTCGTAACCAGTGGCACAGAGTCTAGCCGGAGGGCTGTCACTCCTGGAAAGCAGCTCTGCAGAGAAGGGCCTGGGGGTCCTGGTGGCCAACAAGCTGCCCCTGAGGCAGCAGTGAGCCCTGGGGGACAAGAAGGCCAGTGGTGTCCCAGGGGGCATTAGGAACAGCATTGCCAGCCAGTTGAGGGAGGGGATCCTGCCCCTCTACTCAGCTCTGGTGAGGAACATCTGGAGTGCTGTGTCCAGTTCTGGGCTCCTCAGGAAAAGAGAGAGATGGAGCTCCTGGAGCAGGTCCAGCAGAGGGTGACAAAGATGATGATGAGACTGGAGCATCTCTCTTAAGAGGAAAGACAGAGTTGGGCCCATTCAGCCTTGAGAAGAGATGACTGAGAGGGGACCTCACTGATGTCTCTCAGTACCTGAAGGGAGGGTGTCAAGACAACGGACCAGGCTCTGCTCCACGGTGCCGAGCAATAGGACACAAGGTAATGTGAAGAGACTGATGCACAGAAAGGTCCACCTGAATGTGAGAAAGAATTTCTTTGCTGTGCAATTGACCAGAAACTCAAACAGATTGTCCAGAGAGAACGTGGAGTCTCCATCACTGGAAATAGCCAAGAACCATCTGGACACAGTCCTGTGCCATGCGCTCTAGGATGACCCTGCTTGAGCAGATGACCCACTGTCAGTCACCCTGACCTATTCTGTGGTACCATAACAACATTAGAGAATGAAGCAAACGATACTCAAAGGGTCCAATTCACCTCTGGACTCGTTACTGTTCTTTGTACCTATGCTTATAAAAATACCATATTAAAAACACCCATACAAAAATACACCGAGGAATCAGTACGCTGCCTTAGTGTTAATACCATGGCCGACAGATTGCATCACTTGTCAGTATCTGCTTTTCTGTCAGCAGGTCAACTCTACTTTGCCCATGCACAGACTGTCGAAGCTCCTGTGCTAGGAGATAGAGTTAGGAGGAAAGAGGGAATACAGCCTGCACAAACCTCATTCTGGGTACAGCAGGCGCAGCAGGACACATGAGCTCAGCAGCTGGGCTATGAAAAGAGAAGGGCTAGTTTTGCAACCAGCAGAAGAGCAGCTTCGCAGCAACTAGCAAACCCTTTCAACATCCAAGACTGCTTTGCATGGAACCATCTTGGACATAACCAAAATGTCAAACAATTTTTAAACACAGCTATTGCCGAATTCCTCTCACAGAAAGAAAAAGATAAATAGCCATAATAGGAAGAAAGTGGTCAAAGTGACTGGGAAGAAATGCGCTCTCTCTCTCCCTATCTCCAAGGTTTCGCACACTTTGGACAGTCAGGAGAGACATCCCATGCTAATTTTTTGGCAGCCCTCTCTGTCACCCGATTTCTCAACAAAATGCCAATCTTGGCAAAAGTGAATCTCCAGAAAGAACTCAAAATGACTGACAGATGACCTCTAAATTTCCTTAAATGAAGCATACAGCCACCTCCACGAAGAGCTCAATAATTAACACCTGTAGTTGTAAACAAGGAACTTAGAGGGAACAAGACATTAAATGAGATCTTTCACTGCTAATGCAAAGCTCTAGGAAGTGGTTTGTAAGATAATTAAAACTGTGAGCCCCACCCTGCAGCAAGAGATAAATAATGGAAAGGTTCTCTCCACTGCATTTAAAAACCAAGAAAGCATTGTGTACATCAATCTAAGCTCTAATTGTTTGTACACAAAAATGCAAGTATTAAAATCTGTATTCTCTTCCCTCTTTGCAGACTCAAGAGAACTTATCTCAATCCAATTACTAATGGAATAAAAATCACATTAATAAAAAGCCCTTTTGAATAACCAATCTACAGAACTCATTTTCTGCTTAATTAAATGGGTAAAGCGTTTGTGGGGGTATTTTTTCTTCCCCTGCTAATACATCAAGTGTCTTCTTTCAATGCTGTTATTATTTATTCAATATTTTCAGCCAAGCAGATACTTTGGGAAGATGTGACTATTGATTAAAGCAATAGATTTAAATCAGGGTGCACATGTAAAGGTTTGTAAAAGGCATCTCTGTAAAGCCATTTTTTGGGAATCAAAAGGCCTGGAAGAAGTATTAACTGAGGCATGCTGCAATGAAAACTGAACCACAATTTCTTCTCCCAAGATTATTATTTCATTTGAGTCTCCCTCATGTTTCCCAGATGTAAAACAAGCTAAAAGACAAGAAGACAACAGACTCTTCTCGAGGGATACTGAATGTTTCCCTCACCTAAGCCAAGATGCTCACCAGTGTCAAATATTACACGAAAGCCTCAGCTCCACCTCGCTGAGAACACTGCTTAAGCTCACATTTAGTGGAGCAGCATCAGACCTACTTCACATCTTACTTTAAAAGTGCTATTGGTCTACATCAATTCTTGTTCCCTCGTAAGTCTTCCAAAATATCGCTGCTGGCCAACAAAGGCTCAAAATTACTGCCCACGTATCTCTAACACTCCACCACCCAGAAGAATTTTCTGTGCAAGCAGGGCAACCAGTCACATCAAATGAAATATAACCTACTATTTAGAACAGCATTGCCTCAAGAGCAAAATCAGATGGACTCACACAGCCTTCACTTCAAGATATTCAAAACATTAAAAAAACTTTATTGGGCAAAGAAACAACTTTTACTCCAGTGCTGAATCTCTCTCAAGATTCAAAGTTTAAGTCAAGGATCTTCATTCAGCTAGATTAAATTGTGGTACAAACAATCTCCAGCAACTAGAAAGGTACAAAGCAAGGCCTGAAAAACGTTAGAGTCCTAGCACTGAACTCTTCCAGACACTCTGAAGAGCTAACAAACGTTAGTTGTGTTAAAATGTCTATGTCTCCAGCATGGATAAGGATGTCTCACCATTTCCCATCGACTATAATGCTTGGGCATTTCAGGAGCAATAAAGTTATGAGCATACAGACTTTTCAAAAGACAACATTTGTTGGGAAAACTTTCCATTTTATAAAATGCCATTTTCATAAAATTAATTCATTTAGTACCTGAAAGTCCATTTTTGTCACTAGCTCCATGACCAACGGAAGTGAGCCAGCATTGTTTAAAATACAATAAGCTGATGCGAAAGGGAGCTAAACCAACTCCACCCTCCCCTCCAGATTCCCCTGAGATAAGGTTGCGCCAAAATCCTATCAGATGTACTTTGATCATTCTCAATTCTTCAGTGTTTCAGACAGTATGAACTCGGGCACATCTGCATTTCTTTATTGTCAGAATAATGACAGGATAATGGTGCTGGCACTAGGCCAGCCACTTTTTTGAAACATTGTTGGCAGAGACCATATTTGCAGTAGAGAGAGTAAATGGTCTTGCCTGACAGTTATAGAACAAGTCAAGGAAATATCATAAAGCAAACTTATCCCTAAGTTTCCTGCATTTGTAAATAACTCCTTATTAGTTAAAATCTTTGTTATTAAGTAGTCCACACAACTGTTTTAAGACTTTTCTGGAAAGTGAGGCCTCCTGTATACAAAGCTAGCAGTCCAGTGAAGAAAGAAAACGGGCCTCAACTTCCAACACTTAAAAACCAAAGCTGTACCTGCAGAAACACGTGAACAAAAACCACTTATGAACTGACTTAAAACCAATGTATTTTTGAGCTATGGGAGGAAAAAAGGTGAAAAAAATTTCAGTCACATACAGAACATGTCCTTGCAATGCACTGACAGCCCATAAATATATTAAACAAACTACAAAGTAGAAGTCATTCTTTTCTCTTCCCTCACCATTTCAAGGAAGCATTTGTGCACTTCAACTGTGCTTAGTTTTCCCTCAGAAATAAGTGTATACTGAAGAGGAAATGGCGAATCAGTTAAGTTCAAATCAATACTTACTTGAAAGGCCACAGGACTCTAAAATAGGGAAAGTGACTGTGCCAAGGCTATTTGTGAAATTAGGAAAGCGACAGCCAGACAAAGCCGATGCTTTTAGCACCATACGGCCTTCAGACTTCCCGCATATGAAAGTATTTCTTATTCATATAAAGGCTTTTAGCAAGTTACGGAGATGCACAACCTAAATAAGCTTGAGAGACATTCACCTCCGGGTGCTCGTATCTCTAACAGGTTTCTGCTACGTCCATTACTCTTGTGCTCAAATAAGGCTGTCATGGAAAAGTCTACAAGTCTTACCTCAGTGCTGTTCAGGCAAAATACAGAATTCAACAGTAAGTGGTTTGTTTTTTAAAATTAGATATTTAAAAGAAATATTTTAGCATCTTGTGGGTTCAGATCACGTTAGAAACATAACTGTGTTTAAGACATGAAGTTCATCAAGACATCTGATCTAACGTAAGTGTACTTAATGAAATGGTATTTACTTGGCTTATGTTTACCTATACAGTCATACCAAAACTACCTGTTTGCTATAAATTACCTCAATACACATCAGCTGAAGTAGTTTCAGAAGCCATGTGAGCTCTCTCCATCTTTTGAAATAAACAAGGATAAAGATATCCTGAAATAAATAGGCTTACTGAGTTGTAACAAAAATCCCCTATGAATTCTCCACAGCCACCATACTGAGAGCCACAGACGTAAGAATTGGCTAGAACACAAACCCAACAGGATTCATGGAGAGAAGAAAAAAACCCTCACCAACAAACAACAAGAACTAGCACAGAGGATCAAGTGCCAGTCAGAAATGTCAATACCATTGAACACACTTCAGTCTGTATCTCTCTGTCTGGGAAGGTACAAAAAGCACATATATTTTCTGGAAGTTTCTCTAGTTTAGGCAGCATGAGAGCAGTACCTAGGGAACTACTCCTAAAACAAATCTATTCACTATTCCCTATCTTGCTAGTTTGAACAGAGTGAAAAAACAAGTTGCATCCAGCTTCATCAATGTGTCACCAACCACACAAAAGTACACATTAGGGAAACGTCTGGTCTCAGAGCACATAATTGACCCTTAATATAAAGGGGATAGGGCTGGACAAGGCCAACTTCCACAACAGCTAGCTGTGACTTTTGACTGCTCGTGAGCCTGGAACCTGCTTGGCCTGGTTCTGCCAAAACGCATCTCAAGCATCCTGCACAAGCACTTCTGTGGGGAAGAACAGACAGGCGCCTGATACTGGTACTGCAGTCACAGCTCAGAGAAACAAAATCGCTTTCTTCAAAAGTGGATAAAGCCTTTCCTCAGACTTGCCCTTCAACCTAATAATAAACCATTATTATGTATTAATAAACCACGTGCTGCACAGTTCAGACACTCGGCTCTTCTAACTAAGCTTAGTAATTTCATTAGGTTACAAAATGTTCTGCTTAGTTTTGAATGCAGCTTTATGTTAATTCTGAAGAAGACTAGACTGCTTATTGAGCATCTAGAGCTGGGTGTGATTCAAGATCTCTGAAGAATTACTGGTGAACTGGTAGCACCGGGGACAGATACAGTCCTCCTGTGAGCTGTCACCATCGTTTTCAAACACAGTAGTGCTTACTTTCAAAAGCTCTCAAGAATTTTATCAAGATGAAGAGCCTGAAGATTTAGGGCTAGTTAGAGCCATACTTGTGGCAGTACTGCAAGGTATTTCTAGCTCATTCCATCCTCCCATGTAACATCTATGCATTCCAATGTAAGAAGCTTCCCACTGCAATGACTTTTGGTGGCGCACATCTTCAGATCAGTGCTTAGGAGAGGCACCGGGGAGAGGGCCCATAAGGCAGTGATAGAAAGATACTAAGATGTCCCACCACACCTGAAGCACACTGGTGGTCTTGATGCCTTTTCCTGGTCTTAAAATCAAGAGAGCTGCACACAGTTAAGAGGGAAAAAGGGTTTTTACCTTGGTATTTATTTAAGGATCCTTAGGTGTGATGAAATGCGCATCAAAATGCACCCTGATGTCCCCACCAAAGAAAATGGCCACTCACGATGTGATGAGTATACAATTATATGCCTTGCAAAAATTAGCATACCTATCAAAGGTTCCCCAATGAGGGACCCAGGTGAGACCCCCCATCCAAGGGACCCTCCCCCTGGATGGGCCTATCTTTGTTTACAGAATGTGTTCTGGAGAGGACCTTGATTTCTTTTGGGCTTTTAGAATGTTTAGTCTCTAAACTTAACGAAATACTGGGTCTAAGGGGAGTTATCGAACTTGAAGAATTATAACTGTGTAAGCTAAAGGCACAAGGAATATATAAAGCTATATAAAAGAGTGTATAAAAGGGTTATAAAAGGAAAGCAAAAAACCATCATGGCATCAGTCTCAGCTCAGTTCCTAGAGCTCTGCTGACTGCTAGCCACAATCTTTTTTTTGTCTTTTCAATTAGCACTTGCAGTTGAAAACCTAAATAACATATCTCTGGAGAATAAGGAGCCCTGACACTACCACTCTCTCCCACCTATCACATGAGGCGAAGTTCCCATCAGCAATGTCTTACGTGGGGACATTTTCTATCCCCAGTATACTGCAGCTAACTAGGAAGCACACTCTTTATTAATAAGAACGCTTATTGTAAAGAATTTGCAGAAAAGCCAAAGTTAAATGCATGTTATTGTACATTTAAAAATACACTAGTTGCTTTAAAATTTGTTTCATTGTTCTATGAGGCAAGTGCAAGCTTCCATTTAAATAACGCACCTCCAAGAAAAACCACAAACAGGGAAGTGCAGTTCTTCACTCAGAAAACTTCTATTGTACACAGCTTTTGATGTATTTTCCTACTCAAAAAAGTACTTCAGAGTGGGGCTCTCAGGATGAAGAGGGAGACAGCCTATCAAAGCACTTATGCATGTAACTGTGGCAAACATGAACTCAACATTGAAGAAGTGATACTGAATTGTTGGGAGGTACAGAAAACTGCAGGTCTTCAATCCCTCAGCATCTGGATGGTGAGAGAGTTTTGTTCAATACAGTCCTTACAGACAAAGTCATGGCACATCCAGGAAATGGACATTTGAAAGAGACCTCTGAAGAAGAAACTAGAAGCTATCAAAGCTACCCACCTAAGTGCACGTGTAAACCTGAATAGTAAGAATGCCTTCAATAACAAAAGCCATGATAGATGCCTGATGTTTATTTAAATAAATTCATTATTGGAGATCTTTTTTGGAAGCAGGCAGGATTTTCATTTTTAGTGAGGAGCAAGATGGCTGAAGAACACACAGTTTATGAATATTTTTCAAATAATCTTGAAGTGTTTACAAAATTAATTCCTCAGCCCCCATGCAACATATTGCTGATGGGAACTTCACCTCATGTGACGGGTGGGAGAGAGTGTCAGGGCCCCTTATTCTCCATAGATTTGTTATTTAGGTTTTCAACTGCAAATGCTAATTGAAAAGACAGAAAGATTGTGGCTAGCAGTCAGCAGAGGTCTAGGAACTGAGCTGAGACCACCAGTATGCTTCAGGTATGATGGGACATTTAGAAACTTAATTGCTCATTCAAGCCTTAGTCACGCAACAGCAGGATTCTTCCTCCCCACCATTTGAGTTACTACAAACCATGAATTTGTGATAGAGTTATGAAAATAAAATGGGTCTTTTTAATTGAGATATTTTAGTTTTTTAAAAACCAACTTTAGACCAATTTACAGAAGCAACGGTATAGTTAATATAAACATGCATGTCAAAAGGAACAAAACTTTGATTTTTGTTTAGTTGAAGTTTCTGGCAGAGTTTGAGCTGACAAATTTAGAGAGCCACAAGAATGTAAAAGGCACTACTGGGAATTGTAGCTGAACAGAGAGCACGAAGAACCCCTTGCCTACCTCTGAAATATTTATGTTATATCAAGCAATATCTCAATTAACCTCTCCAGCAATAGCCAGACAAGCAGGAAGTTACAGTTCCACAGCACTGCCTGCTGTAGAAACCCAGAAGACAACTTACCTTACCTTTTCCTACATGTTAGGGTATGTGTATTGGTCCTCCTGTAACTATACCATAGTAACAGTAGAATTAGGCTCTCTCTGGCAGCTGAGTTTAATAAGCCTTCATATATAATATGGGCCATTTAAATAGTCACCATTTACAGAATGGATCCTCAGTCCCAAAGCCGTTTCTACAGAAAGGAGGCTTATATATCTCCGGGTTTGGGTTCAGGTTCATGACCATTTTATTTTCCCATGTTTTATTTCCCATGATGTTAATCAGAAGACATTTTAACAGATAATTTTCAGAGGCAGGCTACACCCTGATGCAGAACACATACTTGACAGGCATATCCAGAGCCAAAACTGTTCAAAATTCTCATCAGGAATGATGAAATACATTGCTTCAGGCACGGAGGCATGACTTACCAGTTAGCTTAAGAAGTCCTTCCTATAACATGCTGTTTACTGTGCTCCAGTAATGCTAAATATAGTTTGCATTTATTCAAACTACAGAGTAAGTGACTAGAACTCACTGCAGCTCAGGTTTCAAAATATTTCTGGAGTGCCAGAGAAGCATATTAAGAGGAAAAGCAGGCAAAGAACAGAGGCACATAGATGACAAGCTCCCCTCACTTCTACACATCAGATCAGGTCACAAACCGCTGTAGTCCTTTTCTCTTTCTTGAATTTCCATGACAAGGCAAAGGAAGGAAAAAACCCCACCAATGCAACAGTTCTCTCTTTTCTCTACATCATAAAACTGAGCAAGTAAGTATTAGTGCAGACAGTTCACTTCTCATTATCTCCCAGAGAGCTGAAACCAAAACAATGCCACTCAGCCTGAACAAACAAGCACTCATATGCTCCCTTGCCCAGTTCTAACCAAACCAGCAACTTTAGCTTACAATGCACATCTCACAGAGAAAAAAAAAAAATGACACACAAAAAAATTAAGGACTGCCACACATCTCAATATTTCAGGAAGTTCTTAACCAAAATACTCCTTTGCCTTATGAGATAACTCTCTGTAGAGCTGTAACTACAACCACTACCACCACTCCCTCCCAATGCTCTAAAGGAACAGTGGGATACATGTTGCAGATTACAGACTTGAAACTACCACACCTGGTTTTACTTTGCCTGCTTTGGTACTCTCAGATGTACAGTTGGCAATCTTATTCATACTGGAAACACATATTAAAAGACTCCCCTTTTAAAAAGGTACATCATTTCACATGGCATAATCTTAGATTAGGCCAAATATGGTCATTTCAAGCTTTTAAAAAACGGAAGTGCATAAAAAGAAGAGATCAGTTATCTTCCTAGGAAAGATACCACTTCTTCAAGCTTCCTTTTGCTTCATGGCAGCAAACACTAACAGAATGACAAACCTCTTCTTGTTTAATGGTTCAGTTTAACTGACAGCAGAATGCACCCTTGTAATCACAGAACAGCTGAGGTTGGAAGAGACCTCTGAAGGTCATCTCATCCAACATCCCTTCCCCTCAAGCAGGTTGCCCAGGGCCATGTTCAAGCTTTTGAATATCTCTGAGGATGGAGACTCCACAACCATCCCAGGCAATCTGTGACAACACTCAACCACCAGCAGATACAGAAAATGTTTCCTGATGTTAAGGGGAACCTCCTGTGTTTCAGTTTGTACCCACTGCCTTTGGTCCTGTCCCTGGGCACCACTGAATAGTGTCTGGTTCCGTCTCCTTTGCACCCTCACTCCAGGTATTTATATACACTGATGAGATCCCCCCAAGACTTCTTGTCTCCAGGCTGAACAGCCCCCAGTGCTCTCCACGTGGGGAGATGCTCCCATCCCTTCATAAGCTTAGCAGCCCTTTGGTGAACTTGTTCCAGTGTCCCTGTGTATCTGTTTTGTACCGGGAAGCCCAAAACTGGACGCAGTACTCCAGGGCTCCCCCATGCTGAGTAGAAGGAAAGGATCACCTCCTCTGGCCTACTGGCATCATCCCAAATGTAGCCAGAGAGACTGACAGCCTTCTTTGCCTTTGATCTCAAAGGCCAGCATTATCCTGTCTTTTGTGCCTACATAGTTAAAAAAAAAAAAAAAAACTATAGAAAAATAGCTCACAGTGAACAAACATCTGTGGCTTTAATTTTCTTTAAATACTAGGTTTCCTTGAAAAGAGGAAAGTTCTACCAGGACATTGCTATAGCATTCATCTTTAACATGCCTATACAAAACACAGTGCTCAAAGTTAGACAAAAAAGCGGAAGATGAAGCTGGCCATTTTTTCAATTAAAGGAATTCATGCCATATACAGTGAAGTAATACTCAAATGAAAGTGATTTATAACAGATGACCTCAAAATTACCTTTGAACAGTCACCCTGTTTTTCACTTTCAAAAAACAGGAATAAATAGCAGAGGGTTTACTCCTAAAGTAATCTTTTCCTATTAAAAAAAAGAGAACAGAAAACACCTTTGACAAATCCTCTCAGACTCAAATTTTCCATTAACTTCAGAATGTTAACATTTAGCAAATCCTTGGACATGCAAGAACAAACGAGAGCTTTAACTTTCTAGCTAAGGTTTTAAACAAACAGAAGTGGCAAAAGATGTCTCATACCCTGTGTGTTCTACCCGTACACGTACTCTGTTTCACTGGAGTTTACTGTGATGCTTTTATCCCCACATCTTTTACTGCTTGTTTGTTCATTTTAATTTTATAAATGGACTGTTGTGCTGCAACTAATTCCCTCATGGCCAGCCACAGGCTAAGGACGTTTTCCCTGTTCCACCCCATCTCTCTGTTTCAATGGACCGCTCTTGCTTATGAGCAGTAGTACGTGAAGGAAAGCTTCCACAACTTTGGTGTTTAAAACTTCTCAATTCTTGTGAATTACTAGCTGTTGTTTAGCCAAGCCATACACATGGCATTGAGTCATTTTATTTAAAAAACAAATCCCTGAAATTACTGCCCTGGAATTAAGTAAATGCAAAATTCTTTCACAGGAGTAAAAAAAAAAAAAAACAAACAACAACAAAAGCATGGCACAGAAACAACCAAGCGCTCTGACAGCTGACGCTGTACACAAGCTTGCCATTAAAAGGGACTGTTACAGCCCGCCAAACCGTGAACAATGGAGAAACATTTATTAAAGTGCTACCTTCAATTGGGTGCACTTTTCTTTAGCACAGTGTCTTGCTTCTCCATTCCCATCAGAAGGAGAAACTGGACAGGAACAGAACAACGCAGTGTCAAGAGCCTCATCTGATATGCCTTATCATCCAGTGTGTACAAGAGGCACAAGAAAACTGCCTTTGTGTTGATAATTTGCCCCAAACTGACATCTTTAATACTCTGCAAAATTACCTGTTATGTAACATGTCGTTCAGTCAAATCTTCCAAAGCAACATAATGTCTTGTTCCAAAGTACTAAATAATTTGCTTTTTGCCTACATCTCCTGTCACATTCAGTAAATCTACTTAAGGTTTCTCTCCGTGCAACAGGAAATTGCCTTAACTCACGCATTCCATTAAAGCAGACAGCCAGTGCTTGGCTTTCAATTGCTCCTTTGTAAAAAGTCTATGGAACACTAAAATGAAAACTCTACTGTATCAACATGCACTCTACAGGCTAAAGGAAGTAAAATTTAAGCAGATGACTCATGATAAAGTGATATAATATCAAGTCTGCTTTGTAAAGAAAAATTCAGTTGAAAGACTGCTACTAGCAATTCATATATATATATATATATATATATATGTGTGTGTGTGTGTGTGTAGGCAGGTGTTGAAGTATTTGGGATCTCTACAACAGTCCTATACCGCTTATTATACCCCATTAATTATACCACATCCAGTACCGCTTATTTTTACTGCTCAAGAATCCTGAGGACCCCAGAAAACCATCTTCAAATAGTAGAGAAAAGCAAAGCTTTAAAAGGCTTCCCCCATACACAAACATAATTGTTTATGTACAATAAATTCTTGCATTTAATATAACTATACCTCAATTTCACCATGGAATCAAAAACCCTATTCTCCTTCTAGAACACAAGCAAGACAATCTCTTGGTTTGTAATGTCCTACCATACCACAACTGCCCTTTAGCTCTTAAACTCTCGAGTCTGGATAGGCAGATGAGACAGCTCTTAGTAACTTTCTGGTCTTAGCTTTTTACACTTTACAGTCCTGCACTTTTGGACACAACCCTTACATCATATTTTTATATATTTCACAAAATACTAATGAAAGGTTTTATTGCTGTCTTTCATGCTGGTAACATTTTCTTCTCAATCAGATTTGATAACCACTGACTCTCTGGCACAGCATTTCAGTGTATTATGCAAATCAGTTTTTTCTGAGAACACAGCTTGTTTAGTACTCAAAATTTACGTAACTGAAGTAACATCACCAGCCAAGACCTGCACAGGTCTATAGGCAGGTTGGTACCCAGAACCTCAACACAGCCTGCCAGCTCTGCAGCACGTGTCCCTTCTGAAATTTCACTAACAGCAGCAAAATCTACTGAACATAGCAATATGAACAACCCTTGTCCAAAATTCAGAATATTCTGTTTCTTTAATAAGTCTGTTAAACTTAGGAAATTTAAGACATAGTGACTCATTAAGGGACTTAAGTGAGGCCATAGGGAACACATGAGGAGGCCAACAGCAGTTCTTAGGTTCCAGCTTAAATGTAAAGACAATTCTTGAACACTGAATGTGAATGACACGGCTCACTAAGTAGTTTACAAGCAAATGTCAATTAAAAAAGAGGATCATATACTTCATGTAAGCCTATATATGCTTCCTAATTACAAAAGCTTATGATGGACCCAAAAGCAAAATCACTCCATTCTCTCCCTGCACATACAACCATTGCCACTTTTTTTATATTGCTTTTAGCTAGACACAGTCCCCTTCCACTTTCTTTCCAAGAGCTGGAAAGTACATTTCCAGACACTACAGTATTTCACAGAAGCAATGTTTTGTAGTTGCTTATGCTACCCCATCATTCAGATACACTGATTTATACAAGAAATCTAGGCCGATGTCTTCTGTTCTTCCAAATACACACGTATATTAACATAAAAATATTTTGATTGAAACATTACCTGTTTTCACTCACTACTCAGTTACAAGATCTCACTAAGTATCCTGTGATTTGCATAACAATGTGCAGACAGTTCACCCCAGCTGTATAGAATATATAAACAATGGCGAAATTCAAGTCAAATTAGTTTGGACTTGCCAACACCCTCAACTCCCTGAGTGCTTCAGGTTCACTGACTCGGGATAACTCATGAAGCCACAAGGCTTGGAAACATTCAGTACTAAAGACACATGATCAATCTGTTCACTCCACACCCCATCAGAAAACAGCTGCATTATAGGAGGGTATAATCTGACCAACATTTTGCCTGATGCAAAGTACCAACTGTCATAGCTGAGCCTTTGATACCAGCAAGGCAGCCAGCAGGAACACCATCAGGCAACAGTTTGAAATCCCCACTTCACCCCCAGCCCTAACCTTTGCTAAACAAAACATACACTTGGATCCTTCAGAATTCACGTATTACAAATCTGCGACACACTCGGTCTATTTGCTCTACTAATTGACAAGGAAACTCTCAGTAAGATTCCTTCCAATTGCTATCTTTTGTTTAAGCCTCTAGAGGATGCAGAAATTGGTGCTCTCGACTGTACAAAGACACAACATGGCATGTTTCAGACTCTAGCAGCTGCCACCACCAGACACTTAGCTAAAAGATTCATGAAACTGCACACAGTAAGCAACAGTTGGGCAACCAGCACAGCCAACAGATTTTTAAGCCTTCAGCAGTTAAGAGGCAGCCTTATACTGGAGCAATTCAATTCTTCCAAAACTTGGTGGTTTATAATCCATGTTCTGGGAGGGCGAGCTTTCCCTAGGCAGCGGAAGTTACACATGGCCTTCAGAGTAAGAAACCACGGCAGCACACCCCATGTGCTCCCTGTGAGACCAAAAGGTAGTGAGAGGAGACATCTGCTATCTGGGACCTTGGTAAAGTCAGGGCAACTGTCGCTTGTGATCAAAAGTCCCTTTAGAAAGCACATACACAGAAGCACAAACATTAAAGCTGCTGCTGCTCTGCATGTTCTCAGCATCATTGTAAGGTTTGTACTTTAAAAAGCTGGATAATCTGGAATGTATGGAGAGTTCTTCAATTACATTCCATAAACTAGCAAGCAACCTAATTAAAGAGATTTCCATCAACACATTTTTGTTCCCAATTCTGTAGTCATTATTTATGCAAATAATCTTATCAGCTGCTCTAATAGCAGTCACTGTGAGACAGAAGCAAGTGTTATGCTACTTAAACACAGGGTCTCACATATCTCCCATATTAAGAATACAGAACAACATAGGGATAGATAGTGAACCTATGCTACCAAACACAGCTGGGGAGTCGTAATTTCTCCTTGCTCAGGGGTTACAAAAGAAAAAAGCACACTGCATTATTATACAGTATACACTCTATATTACATAGTAAAAATTAAGAACCCTGTCATCAACAGTGCAATTTGGAAAGCAAGTAGAATGACACCCTTGCAGAAGCTTAATGAGAAAAGCTACTCTAAGTCAATGCTTTAGGTAGCACTGAAGTTTCATTTTGCTGTCCAATAATCATAGCCCTAATAAGTCCCGTAACATTTTCATACAGAGCAGTGAACTCATTCACAGCTGAGATAACAAAAAGGTTCATCAACACCAATGAAAAATTAACCTTAATATTTAAATTCTAGTACAGTAGGATTTATTATGCACCCAGGGATACTCAAAGATCCCAGCATCATACCTTTCGGATCTATGGACTTTCATCAAGAAACACAGGAATGTGTAGATGGTGCAAGACACCCTGTTCGGTTGTTGTCCTACAGAAAGTCAACCAACCTGAGCCAAATGGAACGTTCTCAGTATCCTAAAAAATATCCTAGATATAGACAGTTAAAAATATTACTTTCAAAAAGGACTTTCCCATCAGGATAGACATGTTTGACCAGTCTTTACAAACATTATATAATATTTCCATGGTAAGTCGGGGAACATAGGAGGGACAAGGAACACCAGCTTCTTAAAAGTTTCAAAATGTAGGGAAGGAAATATAGCTAGCAAGTGTACAGTCATGTTACAGCTTCTGATGAGTGATGTTTGCCCAAGTCTTATTTCTCCTACAAAACCAGTTGCTGTCTGGTACCCTGGAGAACAATAGGATTTGGCTTCACCTCAACAGAGGAGGGTCAATACAATCATGTTGTTTCCCAAAAATACACAACACTTGTAGAAATAACTTGTAGAAATAACTCAGACCAGTTGTTCTACTGCACACTATGTATGTTGACTTTACCACTGACAATGAATGCACCCATCATTAGAACACCGGCCAGCACTGCATTGATTCTGTTTTATTTTTTACTTCCAAAATCACAGACTGCAACAGTTGAAGATGGATATGTCACTCTTCCAGTATCAATTGCTCCCACAAACCACTCACAGAATCTTTCAGTCCATTGAACAATTATAAATTTCAGGTATGTGGTTTAAATAGAGACTGTGCTGTAACATCCCTCTCATTTCAGGCAGACAGAGCACACATGAAAAATATCTTTAGGCACTGACTCCTCGTACCAGAATTTTAAGGCTCCATTTGGCCGCTATGTGGAAACTGGAAAATATAATGACAAACTGTACTACTCAATTAATCTTTCTTCTAGTAAACGGATTATATTCTTTGACACAGTTCACAGCTCTGTAAGAGCAAGGTCTTGAAGAACAACAGAATACCTCTGATAGTTTGAGGACATTTTGTCTGGATCAGTTTGCGTTCTCTTGTGTATTATGTAAGTTTCCAGAAACTAAAATTTGAGTTTCATACAGACAGGTCCTGCAAAACTGTGCATGAATGCCAAGATACTAAAAAACCATCATCAAGTTCAAAACCAAAAAGACAGTCAGTATGCAAATTATCTTCAGAAAACAATTGTCAGTATATTCAAAATCAAGGTTTTTTAATGAACTTAATGTGTCAAGTGTTTTCTTACTCCAAATCTTCTCCACCATACAAGTATGAGACAGAAAAGGAAAAAACTCTGACGTGATCACACATTTTCTTGCAACGTCTGGCATCTCAAAAAAAGTAAAATTCTTCTCAATTAGCAAACATGGCAAGAAAAACAGAAACCAAGAATTTTGTATTTCATCAAGTCCTTCCAAGGAAAACAGCAAATTCCTTGTTTCAGCTCTCTGTACAGTATCAACACACAAACTATATGGTCGGACATAATCTAAAGCCCTAACTGAAATCAAAGTCTGCCTTAGCCAGCTGCATGGCTTATCAGCCTGCTGTCACCTGCAAGGATTGTAAACATCAGTTGGGATGCTGTGTATGGTTTGTAAGGAAATTATATGCCCCTGAAAATAACTTCCTCTGTGGATTTCAAGAGGAGAGATTGCTACCATTTATACTGCTCTCCCAATCTTTGTTAATAAGCAAGAACAGATGAAGGTGACAACAAAGTTTAATATACGTGACCTTGTTAGTAAGTGGCCTTGACAATGAAACTATTCAGTCTTTTCAGCAACCTTTCTGGTGCCTTCATGATTGAGATGATTATAGTGGCTTAAACAATTTTAAAAAATACTTTGCATACTGTCTTCACCTTTGGCACATTTCTAGCTGCTTGGGCATAACAATCCAGTACCTACTTACCTTCACACCTGCAGCAAGCCTTCCACAAGTTTTGGTTGCTAACTTCAGCTACATGTGAATAAGCAAGACCTCCCCACTCCAAAGGCCATGGGAAACCAAGTATAGCCAAAAATAATTAATCTACTCATGATGCTAAAATGTGGAGCCCATCATTCTGGAACAGAGAACAATTCACTGCTTCCAGATACCTCCTCATAAAAATTCCTCCACAGCATCAGCTGGCAAGATTTGGATGCTATGTATGCATGTATGCCGCATACCCAAGAGAAACGGGTTTCCTGTATCAAGAGCCCACTCGAAAGCTGCAAGAAACTACACCCCCTCCATTTTTAAGAGAGCGATTTCACAAGAGACCATCCACCACTTAGGATGATCTGACAAAACACATCAACTCAGCAGTTTGAGGACAGCCTGGAAGATTATTAAACACTTACACATTGTTTGATTTTAAGCTATGATCCAAAAATTTGTTGAAAATGTATGGGACTACAGTAGACACAAATTTATTTTGTGGGATCTTAAATTTATGGGTCATGTTGACTACTACCATACAATTCTTAAGCTCACTGATAAACATTTATGTGAGGGAAACATGAGAAAATCAATTACAGGATATGCTGAGCTCAGATACACACGGTATCCTGAGGTACAGCTATTCACTTTTAAGTAATTTCAACTACATTCCACTCAGCCTCCTTAAAACTGGCATATTAAACATACTGATTCTTCACTTCTTCTGTTTCATGGCTGTACATACACATGCGTGCAAAAAAAGAAACTAAAACAGTTTCATTCACACAGATTTCTCCTAATAGTACAAATAATTCCGAATTGCTTACAAACTGAATGCAAATAGGTATAGCATAAACCAAGAAATAAAACATTTGTAAATGGCTGCTGATCCCCAAGAAAGCCAAAAGAGCAAGTAAAACTACTTTTCTCTCCACTGGTAGCAGCCAAGCACTTCAAAGGTAAATCAACAAGATGCACTGCTTTTATGCTTGCACCCAAGTGCTGGGTGTTTAACAAGAACACACAGCCTCTTCTTGGAGTTGGGTTTTACTGGCAGCAGACAGAAGCGCCCAAGCTTATCCTGAGAGTACCTCCAAAAAGACCTACTTTTTGAATAAACCCACTTAAAGATTACTCTTGTTCAGGCTGACAGTTTCAAGAGAATAGAGTCCCCTATAATCCACCAGCATTTCTATCTTGGACCTGCTACCTAATTGCCTTGCACAGATGGACTAAGGACAATGATCTGTCAAAGAGTTCCCAAATAATTTTAGTAGAAGTAAATTGTCTCTCATGTGTCAGTACTGCGAAGAGCAGTCTGTACACAATCTTAATCCACCTGAACCAATTTTAACTGGATTTTCAGAGTCTTTAACAAGGCTCTTAGATGAAACTCTTAAATTGAACTACATGGACTAAGTTCAAGATGCCAGCAGGAACTAATTAAAAGCTTTAGAATGCAAAAATATTTCCAGCAGTGGTGCAGCTACAACGCTAAATGTCCTCAAAATGTGACCAGAAGCAGAGACGTAAGATGACACCATCTGCCTACAGTGTTTCAGGAGAGTCCCAACTGGAAACTGACACTGAAAAGCAGCGGAAGGCTCTTCCAATGCCATGGGCCTATGTCAGGTTAGGTAAAATTCAAGATTGGTGAAGGTAAAATATAGAAAGGAAGACAAACAACCCTACCTACAGATGCAACAATAAGCTCTAAGTTAGCTACTACTAACCTGGGAAAAGAGATTGTAAAGTATCATCCACCATGATTTCAAAATGTCCATTCAGTGCTCATCAGAAATCAAAGATACAAAGCAGGATACTAAAGACTACTAGGAAGGGAACAGAGAATGAGAACAGAAACGTGCTATTATGCCACACTATCTGCAAACACTGTGATCTCATCTCAAGTGCTGCATGGTTATAATTATCACCCCCGGAAAAGAATAGAGAAACAAAGGTGTCACAGAGCAGATTAAGGATAAAGTGTAGATAGAGGATGGCTCCATTGTCAGATTTTTTCAGACTGGAGAAGAGACAACAGAAGTGAAATGATGAGAACGAGGCTTCTAGAGCCACAAGCAGGACAGATGTGATGAATTTAAAATTACGACATTTCAGAATAAATTGTTTAAAAATTCAGTAAAGGTATCAGCTAGAGTAAGTTTAAGAGCAAGAAACCAAATTCCCTCCAAACATAATGCAATTGTGAAACTCAATGCCATAGGATGTTAAGAGTCCAAAGAGCATATATAAGTTTTAAAAAATCCTAGACAAATACTTGGAAAATACTCTATTCATACTGTATTGAATTGCAGAAAACTAGAATAAATCATCAGAGAAATGAATCCTACAAGCTTGCTCTGTTAGCTCTGAGTAACAACAATTAATTTGACCTCTGCTACAAAACAGCAGAGACAGGAGTAATGCGGGAACAAATTCCAGGATCTGCCATGTGGATAAAGCACACTGAACACACAGCCCCACACAGGAAAGTAGATGGGTATGTTATCAAAACACATGGTGCTTTTTAAACTGTTCATTAAAACACTTCTAACACTCTCCGGGAATTAAAAGTTTTGCTGGTAAAATGTTATCTCCTCCTAGAACTATTTTCAGAAATTAATCTGAACCTTTACAATAGCAGGACTATAAACCACATAACAAAGTGGAATCACGACCCTCCTTTAAGCAATTTGCAGCTGACTGATGGAAGTCAACTTTCTCCTCATGTGAACAAGTAAGGTTTGAGAACATTTCCTCAAGAATCTGAACACTTGCTTGAAAACTTGCCCCACAACTTCCATGGAAGTGCCATCATTCATTTCAACACTATGAATCTTTACATGGCCCAATATATTTTCCATGAATTTACATTACTTTAGAATATGCTGTTCTGTATGCAACATATTGCAACATGAGTTACAGCCCTCACTTTAACAGGAATTCAAGTTTCACTAAGTCCTGAACACACTGCATACCTTTAAAGGTTTGTCAGGTTTTAACTGACAATTAAGTTCTTTGTCATTTCAAGAGAAACATAAGGGACACAGACTTGTCTTGGTTTCTTCCATGCTGGCAGTTTCTCTCATCAAATGCTCCTATAAACGGCAATTTTTTTTTCGTCAAGACAATTCTTATACATTAATGTATTCGGATGTGGGAGTGGAGCCTTTGAATAATTTTATTGAAATGTACCACTACCTACAGAACTGGAGGCTTTTACTTAAGTTTAAAGGGAACACAGATTCCTAGACAAACTGGTTTTGAAGATGTTATTTTTATTCTCTGTTCTTTCTTTTGTTGCTCTTTTTGTTCTAGTTGCACCTTTATCTTCAAGTCTGTCCTCCTATGCCCTCACCTCTCAGAACACAACCCTGTTCAATTATACCATCAGACATCTTTCCGCTCCCACTTTTTACATTCTTGCCCAGTGTTCACATTTTCTGTCCACTGTGAATAAAATAAAGGGCACCAGTAATAAAAAACACTTCTTGAGCCACATTCATTTCTCCAAGGAAAAGCCATAAAAGTTGCCTCATTTTCATTCAGCTGGTCTTTTCCCCACTCATTGCTTTTTTTGGTCAACCACTGCACCGAGTTTGAAATCTGGTATAAAACTGCATTCGCGAACCCTCAAAGGTCATTACAGCAAGATTTTTCAACCATTACTTCCCTGTTTCCTGGGGGAGACTATAAAACACCCACAAAAGCAAACTCAGAAGGGAAAAGCCTATCACCACCAACTTTTCAGAGGTACTGGAAGTCTTCAAGTTAAAAAGAGTAATAGCTCTGCTGCATATGGCTTGTAGAGCAATAAATTCAGTAAGGATTTCTGTACATGGTAGAAATTCAGCAGTAAACAACTGAGCTGAACAAACACAAACTAGTTCAGCTAGCAAACAGTAAATGAGCTTGGCCTGAAGGGTCCAGGTCAGATGATGCCATCTTCACAACAGCAAATAGAAGATCAATAGGACCTCTCCTCAGAATGGTACAGCAACACCCTGTGCTACCATTTCACTTAGCAGAGACCTTAAAGGTCACAGCGAAAACCACACAGAACTACTGAGATGTTGCTGTCACCCTCCAATCACAGATTAAAATGACAGATACTGCTGTTAAATGGCTAACAGAGCAATGAAGCAAGAGAGAATCATTAAGATTATTGAGATTGGCCACCAGAGATACCAGCTTCCATAGTGCTGCACTGAATTATTTATTAATAGGTTTCCATTGCTACAGAAGTGTCAGCTGAACTCACTCCAGCTTCACCACTCTGTGCACAACAACAGTTGCCAGCATGCAAAATACATTTGAGGAGGGGCTTTCTACAAATAATACTGGCCAATAACACTTAAACCTTGGGTTTTTTTAAGAAATACTACAAATATTCCAAGCAAATAAAACCTTTGGTATAATGGAGGCACTCAGTAAGGGAAGAAAGTGGTGTTGTCTGGTCCCCTTCCAGTTCTATTTCTAGAGCTACCTCTTACTTGCGGTGGCACACACCTCTAGGGAATTTCTTGTTTGGTGGAAAAGTTGACTCCAAGACTTCTTTTCCTTTCCTTCTTTCTTCTTGCCTCTCCATGGAAATTCAGAATATCATCCAAACACAACCATCTGCTTCTACACCCACAGAACCCTTCCTAGCACGGGTACACAACAGTCTGTGTAACACCTCTACTCCTCTCTGGCACCTCCTGGAAAAACGGGAGAGGCACAGGCAGCCTGGGTGGTAGGGACCAAGCTCACCTCCAGCTCCCCACTGCTGAGAGGGCCACAGCACCACCAGCATCCATGTCGTGCCTTGTCACTCTCCAGAACATTGCACATTCCTGAATGACACTGCTAACTGTTATACAAGCCAAAGTTTTATTTATCAAATTGCACGTTATGCTTCAACGTCACATTCTGTAAGTTTGCTGCAATTCTTTACCATCTTGATATTTTTTGGTACACAAGTGCATGTTTCTAAACCACTAAAACTTTGCATCAATCTCCTCTAAATCCCAGACAAGGGAGGTAAACAACAAGCAACATCACATGCTCCTGTCCGGAGCAGGTTTTGTCATTTATTCCAATAGAAGGTGACTGGAGCCAAGGGAAAGGAGAATTACATTCCATGCTACATGATTAGACTCCATAATGTCACTCTTTCACAGCACACAGATAGAGGTTTATAAGGACAGAAAGTGACAATCCCTACCCCTGGCCTAATTTCTTCATAAATCTTGCCTAAATTAATTCTTGCTTTTTAAAGTTTCCAACACAGTAAGTTGCACACAGATAATTATTCCTCATTGTTACAAATCTTGTAACTTCCACTCTAACGTTCTTAAACTTCAATTTCCCATCACCGAAAATCTCTCCTATCTGGTCCAAGGGCCCTTCCACTACAGAATTAATATTCTCCACGACATAGAAATTAAGTCATATCTCTATTGTTTCTAGAGCATGTTAACTAGGCTGCTATTTTTGACATTTTCACCTGGAAACATCCTTTCCAAAGCATCACAGGGATGTTCTCTGAACCACTCTCAGTTAGTCAGTCAACATCCTTCCTGAGCAGTTGGCATTAGTAGTTACCACACAGCTGACACATACACAGGTGGGAAAACTTCCCAGCTTCCACTCACACATTTAAACTGTTTTCCCAGCCATACTACTGCACAGTGAGCTCCCCTTCAACAGCCCACCAAACTCTTCCTCCTCCTGATACATTTCCCTCCAGCCCCACATCAGAAACTTCTGGTTTTCAGAAGTTTTAGTCGTCTTATCAAGACAAAACTTCACTGTTTATCTCTAGAAAAATCAGCTTACTCTCCCTATGCTGTTCATACAAAAACCTACCCACAAAAACAAACAAAATGAAACTTCCTACACATATTTTATTCAAAATATGAGTGAACAAAGCTTGGTATATCGTGTTGATGTCTGTTCCATTGCATCTCTAAACAAATGGCTTTAATAAGCTTTCTAATCTAACGCTAATATCTTATCACAACAGGTTAATACCTTTGTGGAGTACACTTGTAAGGACTCAGCTCCCACGGGACACATTATTCCCAATTTCCAGTAACATCTCTGCAATCCAGAAAGTCACCTCACATCTCTTTCACACTGCCAGACAAACCAACATCTCTGACACACTCAATGAACCCTAAACAAGCATCATCCCTCTCATGTTTGCAAGCAGTGCCCTACATTTACCATGCACTGGTCTGGTACCTTGTGTGATAGTTTGTAATAGTTCATGACAGAACTGCAGTAAATGACAATGCACAGAACACCACCTGCAAAATGCTACCCAAGGATTAATCTCACAGAAACTCGTGGAGCTGCAATAGTAGGTCTTTCCATAGTCGTAAGACAAGAAGTTGTAACCTAAAAACCAAATGCTCCTCTCCCCGCAGCTGAAGAATAAAAGGGAAAACATATTCAGTAATGTTTTTCACTATCAATAATCCAGTTGTAGTAAATGAAAGGGTTTGTGGTATCTTTCATTAAACATAAAACATTAAACAGTTAACATTTGCTCCTCACAGCAAATATGAAATTGGATAATGCCAACAGAGATTTGCACAGGATTCCTTCCCTCTCCTCACCATCACTTCATTCTATCAACTTCTGTTACTGGGGAATAAAATAACTTAAATAGGGTTTTAACAAGTCAGAAAAAAAAAAAAAGCCTTCCTTCCTCTGTCATTAGGGGTCTAAAATAGTCCAAACCACATGACTATTATCATTTTTCATCCTACTGTAATGCCAAGATTCAAGCATGGTCCATGTACTTTCTAGTAAATGAAGCCAATCAACAAAATGTTTCATTTCCTCCGCCCTTCCTCCTCTCTTATCCAGTACACTTCCAGGTTTACCAAGCTAGAGGATCTTAGAAACACTGCCCTCTCCCCTTCATCAAGCAGCATTTCACTTCTAAGAAACAACATGCACCAGATATATTCATAAAGGGTAAGATCAAGTTAAAAAAAGACACTAGACCTTTGCATGGAAGACAGTCTCCAAGGGCTCTAAGGTGGATAATGGAGTGGAGATTATTTAATTTTAAGCATTTCTGAGGTGAATTACATTGCTAGGAGTGTTCATCTCATCATAAACTGAAGATATGTAAAGTGAAAGGAACAAACTTTCAGATTTAACCAAGCCAAAATTACGCTCTCAAGACATTAAGCCTCTAAAAAGTAGCCCCTCGTTATCAAATGCCAGTAGCACGTCAACATCTGTATTGTGGGTGCCATAAGGTGATGGTGCTGACAGAAGAATGAAGTTTATCTGAAAAATCAGCACTGTGTATTTGACTCAAGCTTGGTCTAGGAAGAAGAAAAACCTATATATTAAAAGACAAGCTATTAATACCATTTTTTCACCAAACATCTGGGACATCTCACAGCATCCTTACTGTCATGCCCACTCCGTAGAACTCAAGTGACTGATGAAAAGAACTTCACCACACCAAGTTTGTACCACAGTTTCCTTACAGGAGTCTAGTAAATCTGCACCTAAGCTCTTACACCTTCCTCAGATTTGTGTCATACACCACTATTCCTACAACAGAGATGGGAATACGCGGGGGATTTAAAAAAATTTAAAAAGCTATGAACATCTGAATATTCACTACAGTACCACTTCTCAGCAAAGACTCATTTTGGTGTTTCCTTTACTGCAAAAAAGGTTACAGTAAAGTCCATCTAACCCCCAAAAATTTAATAAACCTGGCATTTCTAACACTTGCAGTTTTCTTCAAAATGTCAGCACGTTCAGATTTGTATAGTGCTCTTGAGTCTTCTGGGTTGGTTTTTTTCCCCCTCCTTTCTCTGCAAGGGATTAGGAAACAGAGAACTTGTCAGCTCACAAACTGGTTTACATAAACCAGCCCTAATTAGAGCCTCAATCTGCTACAGTCAGCATCATGAGACATCTCCACATTGCCCTGAGTATCTCAAAGACTACACCACCAGATAGTATGGACAGAGAAACACCAATTGCTGGTCTTCAAATAGTTATTGGACAGAACACATGAAAATTCTCAGTGTGAATGAAATGAAATATGACTGAGATGCTATGTTGAAATATATACCTCTGGAAAGTTCTCCTGCATTAGTTCTTAGTGGCAGTGCAAAATTTTAGTATTGAAGCTAACTATGCAAAACAGCAAAAGGTCTAAAGCTTTTACACCATTATGGAGGGACGTATCAGGAAGTCTGCTTTTCAAAGAAAGCCTGTAGTGGGAAAAAAGTCCTCCTCCATTTTAAGTATAACAGAAAACTGTAATCATTATGTTTTTAACTGGGTGCCAGAGATGCTTTAGAATTTTTTATGTTTTACATCTATGTGATGATACTTAAATAATTATAAAGAAACCACACAGGCAACCCTTCCAGTTTCACACAACAGTCTCTCCAAAGTGACCTACAATATGCACTGCCTCAAATAATTCACTTTTATTAGTTTTTCTCTGATGAGGCTTCCTCTCCCCAAGACACAGTTCCATCATTAAGCCAACACGCAAATTAAACAAAACACTGAGTTTTGTATCATTTGGCTTTAAAAAAAACCACACAGACAAAAATAAAAACCATTTACACTGTAGTAAGCAACACGATGGCTTATCTTTTTCTCCACAATATTTCAGTATTCTTTTCTGCTCCCAACCCTCCACAATATCACAACATTCAGGAAGGTTCACGCATTTTCTATTATAAAATGCATTCATTTCCATCAAAAAGGGCTGAGAACTGACGCGCCACCCTGCTGTCTGTCAGTGTCCCTGCTGCCCCACACCATTAATTCAACTCTTCTGCTCACAGGAAAGCTGCCACCAGCAGCCACTGCCAGCAAGTTCATGCTCATAAAACTCTGCGAAAGTCTGCTGGAATTGATGAGTGTGTTCATTACAAAATATTTTGTCTCCAGTACTGACAGTGTTTTCAAATCCTGTCTCTCACACGGTAACATTGAGTCAGGCAGGAAAACAAACATTTCCACTACCTACTTAAAGCTGAAGCTCACTAACTGGAATCTTGCTCTCTCTGGGATGATGCAGAAATCATCTAAAGCAGCAGCAGGTAGACAGCATGGTGTATGACAGAATACTCTATAACCTGATTTCAGTCAGGTGCTAGATCTTTACCAGTTCATATTGGGTCACCCAAATTTGCACTCCCGAAATTTTCTTGCTTTTCACATGGTACTGGACAGCCTAGCTTGCCAAATTAAGAGCACTGAGATCTCTAAAGATGTGTTTGATTCACCTCAGAACACCCAGGCATGCGTTTGCTGCCCTACTGACAAGTTTGGCTCGTTAGACCAGAACAAATTTCTAGCAATGGCCTGGTTTGCACACACAGTAATACAGGTGTAACTACAAGGTGGTTTCCTGTTTGATAAATGAGTGTACAGAAATAGAAGAGAGCCAAAAATGCAAGAGCAGCACTGATTTAGCCAGAAGCCCAGCTAGTCCTCCAGGACCACAGGGCAGGAGCAGTGCTGTTGCTCAGGGAAGCAAGCAGATGGAGGGAAGCCGAGCACATTGGCAAAGCTCTGGGCCCGTGAGGCTACACAGGGAGAGCACATGCAGAAACAGTGTGAAGAAAGGAACTGTTCACATGGGGACTGAACAGTAAATAATTCTGAGGCTAGGGCAAGTGTTGAAGCCAGGCCTAAAACAGAAGGCATCAACTGTAAAAAAGGATGTACTCAAATGCATTAGCAAGAGCAGTGATTCTCTATACCTGTCAGTTAGAAAGGGGAAAATTCTTTATCTAGACCATTTATAGAGCTTAAACTTTCTATACAAATTAGAATATGACTGAGGACCAAGGAGACATTTTAATTCAAGCACTGATAGGAATGTTTCCTTAAAGAAAGAATTTTTACTATGTACTCTGAGTTGAACAAAGATCCATGCTCCTTTCAGCTGATAAAACTTCCCAAAAGACCAACAACTCATAAAAATTACTAGTAAGTTATGAAGATCAAATGAGAAAGGAGTTCCTGTTAAAATTAAGGTTTCTCAATAGGAGAGGCTATTTAAGATCAAGCAAGTTCAAATTCAGTTGCTCCTTAACAAATTCATTTCAGAGTCAAAGAGAGCCGTGGTGCCATTCCGTCAGTGGCAGCTGTGTTTTGAAAGGTTCTTGCCGCTCCCTTCTGTCCCCTGATACTCATTGCTGCACTCAGAGGTGCCAATACAATTGTTTGCATGACTGTGTTCTAAGTCAGGGTTTTAAGAACTATCCCATTTAAAGGGGAAAAAACAAAACCAAAACAGTAAAAGTGTCCCAATAAAGTATTTTAAAAGAAATATAGCCTATACAACAACCATACAAAAAAAAAACTGATGTGACAAATTAAGACAGAAGTAAGAGAAACATCTTAAATTGAATCATTCAAGCCTGGCAAGAGACTACACTCCTCTTTCTTCCTCCTCCCCTTTTTTCCAAGTATTCCCTTCTCCAAGAAGAAAAAACCCCACCCATGCCTAACAAGTTCTACTGTTAAGAGCTTGGAAGAAGTACACAGAATGCAAAAACCAACACAAGATGGAGTCAGGTAATTTTTTTCTGGTTTTCAGTACGAGGTAAGACAGAACTGTCTGAGAAGCAAGAGAAGCTTCCAAGAGAAGCACTGAGGAAAGTACAGAGGGGAACATTTGCTCAAAAAAAAATCCCATAAAAGGATTTCCTTCCAAAAAGAAAAAAAAAGAACATAAAAGGAATTGAAGGAATTGAAGTTTACTATATTGGTTAGAAGAAAGCATATTACCGTGTTTGTGTAGCAGAATCTCTTGGTCTTGTATCTCTATTTGAATAGGCACACATTATGACAATTCAGCATTCCAGACAAACATAAAACATTGATATGAAACAAGGCTGAGCTGAAAAGACTAGCTTTGACTATTATTGCTATGTCTTCTGATTAAATATACATAACACCTGCTGTAATGTGTAAAACCAGAAGAAAATCTAGAGGGTTTACTTGTTTAAAATAGAAATTGATTGCTTCATGAGCAGCCCACTTACCAAAGCATGGTTTTTATTTAGAAATGTGCCATTTTCCATAAACACCAACAGAGAATAGTATGAGGAAGCCTGCAAGATTTTTTTGGATGGCAAATAGACTATTGATATGACTATCAGAGACTACATCATCACAAGTCATGCTACTCTTAATTCAATTACACGGCCACTGAACAATTTCTGCATGAATTTAAGTGTTTAATTAAAAATAAAATACACTGAGCATGTCGTTTTCAACATAAAAAATATCCTACACATTTAGGAAAAACCCCACCTGTTCCCCCAAGAGAATATGAACAGGAATATGAGACATGCACAACATTTATTGTAAATAACATATTCCATTGGCTTTGATATTCTTTCATGAAAGTGAATCAGAAAAAATAACCAAATCCAAATGTTCTTTTTAAATACTTAGGTTTCAAACAGAATTTGTACTTCAATATTTTCCACCTAGTTTGAGACAACTGAGCTCCAATTTAAAGGCTCTACATTCTTTAGACTGGAAGAGACAGGATGAAATTCCTGCCTCAACTCAACAGTTTTGAAGTGGTAAGGAACCCAGTCCCAGAAGTTACAAAGGATGCAATAATGTCATTTCTCTTACACTGCAGAAACAAATCAGGAAGCATCAACAAGCTTATGACCTTACAAAGTTCCCGAGCAAGATGAACCATACTAAAGTTAGCACAATAAATACACTGCAGGTTTTAGAGACAGTCCAAAGGCAGCTTTAGTCATTGGGGTTCCCTATCTCATGCACTTGGCTCCCTGTTCTTTCCTGCTGACAGACTGTGCTCATACTCCTTCTCGCTGCAGTAAAAGAAACTTAAGGAAGGCACTGTAGAATTACCAGAGTAAACTGCTATCAGGTTACTGTATGATATAGCTCCCAAGGTGAGCACAATAGAAACAGAATTTGAGACAGTGGTTCCAGTTAACCTTTGGGAGAGTTCATACAGCCAAACTTAACACAGATAGTCTTCAACCTTTATGCACTGTTCAATCATGAAAATAAACTATCTGATTTAATATTTTCCCTTATCCCTCAAGGGAGGGGTAAAACCCCCAACACCAAACAAACTGGAACACACACATATTCATGCAGTATGAGGATAACCCAGTACTACATGCCTGAGCCTAGATGAGTGTTTCACAAACACCTGCTGGTTTGGGTGGTTGCTTTCCCTGTCAATGACAAACTATATTTAACATGCACCTGTGCTTTTCACCTGTCCTCCTACAAATAATTCCATCCACAAGGATTGATCTTAAACACTCTGAAGAATCCAAATAGCTGCTATTTTATTTAATTTATTACTTTCATTCTACTGGTAATATTCTCAATTTTTCCAGTTCTCTCAAAACTAAAAGCATCAAATCTCAAAATACATTTTCATAGACCCCAAGTCCACTAATTCATTAGAAATGTAATTTCTGATTATGAGAAATGGAAGTAGGAGCTATAAGTATTCACTCAATTCAGGATACTCAGCTTCATAAAGCATATTAACCCTTGCACCTGCATTTGGAAGATGTAAAATACATATTTCTGCTTTTGAAAATACCTAGAAAGCTATTTAACATCATATTTACAGAGAACAAGTTTTAGATGTGGCCTCCGAGGTTGATGCTATTTAGGAATGAAGGAAAGTACTGGGGAATATTTCTGAAGTGTCTTACCTAAGTCACATAGATGTTTTTACTGAATATATGATCCAGCATAAGGCTGCATTCTCTTCTTCAAGGGCTGAATTTTATTTCCAAATATAAAATAATACAACCATTCTAAACTGTCAGTGCAATTTCAAACATCAATAGCATGTTTCAATGATGGCTTTGGCTCATTAAAAAATACATCAAAACACCATCATTTGAGTGTTATTAAAGAAAAAAAAAACTGAAAGAACCTCTTTCAGGTTTCTAGAACTATCTTTACCTGACTTCTCCACTTAAACTTCACACATAGTAGCTAGCAGCAGTAAATACTAAAGAATCATAAGAATACATCAGTACAGAAACTATATTCAGTTTTGTTTCTAAGTTTCTAATATTCCCAAGAAGCTAAGAAGATTATACCTTCAGGTGACACCGCCTGCTTGGAATCCAGTCAATTCAAGAAGAAAGAAACTGGATTTACTTTCATTTCACATTCCTCAGCCTTCCTAATCCTTCTGACAAATTTTACAGTTTTAAGAACATGGCTGTGGTAGAAGCAGCAAAGTAACTACTCACAGAGGCAAAGTAAACAGACTAATACAATTTATTTTCTTGAAACGTCCTTGCTTGTATTAATATTGGATAAAATATTTCTTGAGAAAACTTTGATTACCAATTTTGATAAGCGCTTATGTAATTTTTTTAACCAAGTTACTATAAAAAGCACATGCACTCTGGAAGGACAAAGGAAAACTTTTTTTTTGTTCTTTCAGAATGGAACAAATTACATCTTCTAAAAATTGAATGTCAATGGCTGGAAGCCCAAATCTGTTTCATCTTTCACCATAAGCACAGGAAGTAAGGTCACTGACAGATTTTAATTGAAAACATCTTCAAACCACACTTCTGCTCTAGATCAGGATTGTGTTCTGTGACGTGCAATTTCTATCCTAATATATCCCACAAGTTAGTCCCAATTCAGCAGCAGCGTCAGTTAAAACACAGACACCACTGGAGAAGTTACCCAAGCAGAATCCAGCGCAGCTGACAAACAACCGTCTGTTGTTTCCCACTCAGAAAGTAACCTGACACTAGCCCAGAGGGGTCTGCTACATAAATGCTCGGAGCTTTCTCTCCAAGTAACGCTCAGCTGTATCGTTGTGGCTTTGTGGTTGAGCAGTGCTCACTGCTATCTGCATACATGAGGCGGAATTTATTTACAAGAGAATTACGGGCCACAGGGAAAGGTGAGACAGGCTCAACATCTAATCAAGTTCACGCCCAGCTAGAAGAGTAAACGCTCCCTCCACCACTCTGCAGCATCAAACAACTGCCTTTAAATGAGGAAAAAACTTTACTTACAGACTCTCCACAAACTATTTCAATACACTCACTACTGGCTGGGGAGTAGAAAAAGGAGATCCTTCTTTTCTTGTAAGATATCATACCCGTTTAATTTTCTTATTCAGTATCAAAAGATTCAATAAGAAATTCAGTCCAATAGGGTGTGAATTAAGAAAAAAAGAAGCTGAAAACAAAATCTGTACATTGTATCAATACTACTTTAGGAAAAAGATCTTTACCTGTACTATCTACCTGTCCTATGTGACCATTCATTTTCAGATGCATTTACAGTTCTCAAATACATCTTACCAGGCATTTGAGAGTTTTCTATTAAAACTGTGACCAGCTACCCATTTAGAAAGTGCCCTTCTGCACAGTTTTAAGGTAAGTGCTGAAGTATTCAGGGCAGCCACGAAAATCCCTCCAACTCTGCAATATCAAGCAGCCCTCCTCTTACCACAAGACTTCCCAACTCAGCCTTCCATTATCAATACTCTAATCTATATTCCCAATTTCACCCACTCTTACCACAGCTCCAGCCCCAGTGTTACCTTTCTGTTCCTTATGTCAGTATCCTCTTGACTGAAGCTCCTATCCCCCCTCACTCTCACCCTGCTACACCAACTGATTCCAGACAGAGGGCACAAAGACAGCTCCACACTGCCTTAACTGTCCAGAAAAGCTTTGTCAGGACACACTCGTCGCAGAGCTGAGGACTGCACACACCTGAGACGAGCCCAGCAAGCTCACAGCTCTGGCCAGGACACCTCTGCTGCTCTCCTACCAGTTGCTTCTCCAGTCAGGACACCAGGTGGGACACCCGCTGTCTCTCAGCTAATGAAGAACCAAAGCTTTGCCTTCTGCCTTTGACACAGACCCACAGCCGGCAGCACACACAGCATGGCAACTGGAAGATTTGATCTGGTGCCATTTATTTGCCCAGTCTCCCAATTATCTTGTATCACTTAGGACCTCTTGCCTGCACCATCACTCCCTTTGCTAAGGACAAGGGCAAATCCTACATTCTGTGCCAAGATGAAACAGTTCCCAGCTTGCCGAACTACACACAGAAATAGCAAAAAAGTGTTTTGAGCACAATACTGCCTCTCTATCCCATCTGTGAGATATAAAAACGCTAATAATAATTCAGTTGACGAATAAAGACGTGCAGAGTCACATCCCTACCACTTACTTGTACCTGTTGACTCAATGATAACCTATGCAGCGTTATAAAATGCTTCACAAATGTTCTCTGAAACCTTAAAAAATGTTAAGCCTAGAAATCAACCAACATAAACACCACAGACTGTTTCTTCAATTGATCAGTACACCAAAGTTTTCAGTAATGAACAATATTAGTCCCAACGCTGCAGTCTGCACATAAATTACGTTATTATTTGTAGTATCTCACAAAAACAGAACTCTCAAGTATTTCATATCACTGTTGCAATCTTCTCCTGTTAGATCATTATATAAGTTTATCTGTCAGCTCCAGTGACACATTACATTATTGCCCCAAACCATGCAATTCAGGGTTTCATTATCCCCACTGTTAAAAAAGATCAGGAGTTAGAAAACCTGTCTTGTTCACTTGAATTCAAGTCTTCGTTTCCTCCTCAACATAAGCAACTATTTCTTACACTTCTCTTTATGTTTAATGTTTGAATAAAGTCCTGTCTACCTGGGGTTTCTTCCAGATTAGACATTCAGTCCCAACAGTTCTGCAGTCTGAACTGTCTCTAGTAGCCTGTGTCTTCCTTGAAGGACAAGGCCCCTTACTAGACACAGCATTCCAGCTGGAGCTCTTCTGCTACTGAAGAAAACAAATGAGTTATTACACAGGATACGCCCAAGTTCAAAACCAATGTGTTCACAAGGTCCAGCACCACTGTGATCCTGTTGAATCCCATTCTGTCTGCGATCCCTGATAAACACCAGGCCCTTAATACAACACTGCTACATTGTCTAGTCCCCATCCTACAGTTATGCACATTTTCAAGTCCTTCAGTATGACACTATTATGCGTGTTCCACACTGAAAAGCATGGATTTCAGACCCTTGATTTACTGTGTTCCCACCATTGCTCCCTCCTCTTTCCCTTACTTGATAGTGAATTTAGCCTCTTATCTATTTCAAACCACAAGACCTGACATGCTGTCTTGACCAGATGGCTAAAGCCAATTCAAAATTCCATACAGGATATTAATTCATAGAAGAGAAGCCTCTCTAAATCACACAGAAGAATGGAAAAGGACTAAAAGGATTAGAAAATAGTCTGCACAAGAAGAGCAGACAGGCAGGGGATGTAGGCTGAAATTGCTAAAACTGAAATTGAGCAAACATCAGTAACCATGATTTCTTTTTAAGAATATTTGATTTATTAAAAAAAAACCCAACATCAAAATCCTACTGCACTTTGATACAGCACAGTACATCTTCCCACCTATAAGGCTAGTTAACTCACTAAAAACATCTTAACACGGTAAATACATCAAGTTACACCACCACCTGTTACTTTCTATTTGCTTACAATTAGTTTATTTATTTCTTATACTTCTTTTCTGTAGAGTCAAGTTCTGCAGACTGGTTTATCATCTACTGGATCTTTACTGCTCTCAAGACAAAAGTCTGGCTTTCCAATCAACTTTTTTGCTCACTGTTGTGACATCTGGACATTCCTCAGTATCTTGAAAATCAAATGATAAACTGCATCTGAGAAATCACGTTTTACAAATGCTGAAACTAAGAAACACGGTCAAATTCTGAGAGCCTAATTTGAAACATTATTTAGTATTTAGAATTTCAGACACAACATCTATTTAGGAACAGCTTCCCTTGATTTCTTTGGCAGCTGGAAGCACTCAGCATTTCTGCAACACAGATCCCAGAGGTCTGACATACAGTAAATGAGGAACACACACAGCTAGTGACCACCTGTGGGAAGCTTGGTTTAAGCAACTCGAGCATCACTGAAACACTGCAACAGCAACACAACTCAGTTGTCTAGAACAGCATTTAAATATACTAACAGTGAAATCGTTATTCAAACTTCCCTGTCCCTCCCTTCATGTCACACCTTCAAACATCTGCTACAGAAGGAACAAGAGTCCTGCAGATTACTTCTTCATTTGCTAGCCAATTCCCATTTTTCCCCATTGCAGGGTCAGTTACTAAGCAGAATGACGGTCCTGTCTGCATGTAGGTGTGTGTATGTGCAGATAGTTATGTGCAGGTGCCTCTATAGCTATAAATACTACCGATATGGATACATGCTTTGTGGCCATGTGAGCCCAGCTGTACAACAGCTTACAGGTACAGAAGTTTAAACTTGTACAGGTTAACAGGTTATTTTAATGTCAGTATTTCCAACTTGCTGATTTTTGCCTCTGCAGGCTTCATATGCTGCTACAATTTTTGTGGAGGAATTTTTCCAGTTCTTAAAACAAACTTAGAAAAACACTTCTGTCACAAGGCTGATTCATGCACATTCATGAAACGTTCCAAGGAGCACCAGCAGATTATCATGCTTCTGGCTAAGAGGAGAAAAGGACCAACACTCTGAAGCCCTGAATTCTGTGCCAGATTCTGAAGGAAGTGTCCCAGAGCAGCAGGCACACATTTTCCCATTCCTAAATTGCAAGCTTGATGCTTTTGGTCACATCTCCTCCAGTCTTGTCCCAGTCCCTTGTCTTCCCCACTTCTGATTCATCCTTTCAACACTATTTTTTGATGTTTATTTTCCTTTTTTAAACTGAGTCCATCTGTGTTTCCCAGTGTGCTTATCCTACTACCAGACTGCATTGCTTGCTTCATCTAGGCTTAATTTCTGCATTGCAGTTTCCCTCATCTGCAGACCTATTTTACACCCCTGACCTACTGTCTTGCCTCCTAGTCTTTGTGCCCTGCCAGTTCCACTTTTTTTCATCTGACAAACCCTCTTACAGTTTGTGTCTCTTCCCCTCCTACAGCTTCCAGGTTTCTGGACATATCTCATCAACAAGCAGAAAAATGACTGGAAAGACTCTTAGACCCTTACTCCAAACTAAACCTAAGTCCCATGTTGGCTCCTTCTAAAGCCTTCTTTCTGTTTGCCCTCTTGGGCCTAATGCAATCAAAGACCACCACACCACAGCGTACCAGAAGGCAGATGCCAAACATGTCCTACAGAAAGTAAAGCATTACATAGCAGAGACAAGTCCTTAAACACAAGGCAGGCAGGTGCCCAGTTCTCAGTCCTGAGGCTCAATCCAGTCCCACTTCAGGAGCAGTTCAGACAGACTTTCACAGCCAAGTCCAATCTTTCACGTAACATTTTGGGCTATGGGAAGCATGCTGAGTACATCTGCCCAGGTGACACATATACTCCTGGTCAGTACTGATAGCTAGGTGAGGTCCCATGAGAATAGGCCATGTTCAAGCTTCAGCTGACAAAAAAAAAAGTCACCTTCTCTGTCGTAGCCATGTTTACCTAAATTCAGTCATTGCAAGCTTTTGAAACAGAAAAATCACTTTGAAAGCAGGAGTGGATAAAACATCCCCTTCAGAGCAGACACAATCCACCACAGTTTTACTGCATGTTCCAAAGCATAAGGGTATTAAAGTTGCTCAGAAAAGAAGCTGGCAGAACTCAAAGCAGAAGCCACTGTTTTTCTCATCTCAACATCAGAAGTTGCTGAACTCTTTCAACTGATATTTTTGCAAAGAAGAAAAAGCTTCAGCCCATAGCTAAATGCACACTTTACAAAATTTCAGTTGAAATATTTAAGTTTGTTCTCAACTCCACTGCAAAACAGAAATATTTCTTAGACACACCTTATAGCTTTAGTAAGATCTAGCACAACCGGGCCCATTTACCAATATTTATTTGGGCATTTTACATGCCATTAATTACATCGGTAAATGAGTGATGTGAGTACTGATGATCAATTTTATCTCCCACCCCCCCCA